>JAOXYL010000036.1:17165022-17189484 GCA_028564955.1 Terapon puta | reverse complement strand
CACACACACACACACACACACACACACACTTGCATACACTTAAATTGGATGCACCTATGGAGCCAAGACGCCTCCTCTCCAGCAGTGAGTGGTGTATCCTTGACTCAAGGGCTCGGAGCCTGTTTCACTCGTGTGCTTATTAAGCCTTTGTCAGATTTGCTGCATGAAAGTGGGGCTGAAAGCTTCATGTGATCTTTAAATGAAGCAACTGAGAGATGCCGGCAATTGTTGGGGGTGTTTTTTTTTTCTCTCTCTCTCTCCCCCTCTCTCTTTCTTTTTGCTGCAATGCAGGCAATTTGTCGTAACAGGTTTGCTTGATGTCCCGAGCTTTCACGTTTTCGGGCTTCGGAGTGAACGGCTGTGACTGATGATGTGTAAAATATCCACTTCTGCCTCAATCGCCTTTTCATAAACGCCCTTCAAATAGCTATCATAGAAGTCGAAGTGCGAGTTTGTGTGCGCGTGTGTGGTAGGGAGCCTATCCCCATGACGACAGGGGACTTCCCCTCAGTAATCACGGTTGGCGGTCTTTCATTTAGCGGTTAATAGTGGGGGCATACTGCTGCTGGGCCAGACTAATGAGGTGGTGGAGGCTGTTAGGAGAGCTGCTCTCTGTAAGCGCTGGCATCCCATAATCATCCAGACCTTTCTGATGTCAGACCAAGCCGCTGCGTATGACTTCATACCTCTCTAGCTCTTCTATTTCTCTCTCTTCTTCTCTTTTTTTCTCACTTTCCCTCCTCACTCCTCACCCTTTTTTTCTCCCTCTCTGCAAAAGATCATCTGACGAGGCCTTTTTCCGCGCGGGGCGAGCAATCGACTCGAAATTCTCGCTCGGTGATGGGATCTGTGTGTTTATGTGTTAATTAGTGATGAGAAGCCCTCATTAATTCACCTCCCCGTACTGCCTGGGATGACATGAGGGGGGGGTGGGCTCCATTGATTTCCCATCAGCGCAGACATATTTCTTCTCGAAACACAAGAGCCTGGATAGTAACTTATTTTACATCTCATGACATTGCAGGTTTAAGTCTTAGTCCTCCTGTTGCTGGCGTTGGAGATAGATGTTCGCCAATATCGACTGGACTGTCCAAGCGTATAATAGCATCATTAACTGAGCGGTAAATGGGAATCTTGTAGTTGATTTTCTTTTTTTTTCTCCTTCTTCTTCTTCTTTCGGTACTCTTTGAAGCCATTTCTTTCCATTTCCTGCGCGAGAAATGAGAAAAATAAATAAGAGAAGCGAGAAAGGATAAAGAGGCAACGCCGTGGCAGTTTGCTCTCTGGGAACACTTCGCCGGAGCTCACAGAAAATGAAAATTCAGAAAATGCACTACATGACACCGTCTGCCCGAGATAAGGGGTCTAGTTTACTTCTCCCGGATTGACCTAATCTTCTGATGTTGACTCCGATGACAGACCGTGTCCCCGTGAGGTCTCGGCGAGCACCGGCGGTGCAGTCACGCGCCACCAGGTGGCAGTAAATCCACAAGCAGGGCCGCGCGCTGTCCCCCATCCGTGCTGCGAGAAAATGAGATGCAATCCCCCGAGCATGAAATCAGCTTTCCTGTTTTTTCCTCTCCTGCTTTGCCTCTTGTACTTCTCTCTCTCTCTCTCTCTCTTTTGCTTTATCTATCCCCTCACCCCCCCACACACACCCTGCAAACCCACAACCCATCCAATTTCTATAGTTATGGATCATAGAGGGAATATTGTGCCATTTCGTAAACAATGCGAAATCAAATGTGGTAAAGCACAATCGTATTTCCAAATTGTACTGTCTGATTGGAGGAGCTTGCTAAAAAAAAAAAAAAATGAAAGCGGTGAACGCAGCTCGCGTGTGTGTTCTGTGTGACTGCCTTTCATTCAGTGAGCACAGCACTGAAAGAGAGAGAGAAAGAGAGAGAGAGAGAGTTTTTAATTAACAATGTGGGAGTGGAGCTTCTCCCTCTGTTTCTCTCGGTCTCTCCCTCACTGATAGCTGGCAGCAAATATCAGTAATTGTCTGCTTCTCTGACTCCGTCTCTACCCATTGTCCAAATGAAGAAACTCGAACAAAGTAAAGTGAACATTTCTGCCAGTGGAGCCCTCGCGCAGTTTTCGCCCGTGCCCGATTGTTAGCGCCGAGCCTCTCCGCGCCCTCTCTGCGCTTCCCCCATTGTAGCCGGCAGGGCTCGAGGTGGCGGAGGAGAAGAGGAGGAAGAAGAAAAAAAGAGAAACTCAGCAGGCGAGAACTATCTACGCTCCTTCCATTTATTCCTGTGTGCCCCCCACTCCCCCCAAAAAAGCCTGCACTTTGTGACCGCACACCTTTATGTATGAGAAACAAGACACACGGACATTTTGCAGAGCTCTTTGCACCGTGCAGGCCATTTTCAGAGCCGCTCGGACAGTCTGGAGGTACATGTCGTGCCCAGCAATGCTTCAAAAAAGACAAAAAAGAAAAAAAATGGGGAGGGGGGTAGTAGTGGGCGGAGGGGTGGACTCTTTTTATAGCATTTTCATCCTGCTTGGTTCTGGCTCACTGCTTTTGTCATGCTCATCTCCATCTCCCTGTCGTCTCATATCCATCCCTCCCCTCCACCCCCATCCCTCCCTCTCCCCGTTTTTTTTTTTCTTCCTTCCTTCCTCTCCTCATCTCCTCTCTGTTTTCAGAGGCGAACCTCTCCCTGTCAGGTTCTATGAATACCGCAGAGTTTCATTTAAATCCAAGGACATGGGAGCTGTGGGCCGAGCGGGAAGAGCGGCGGACACTCCTCTTCCACATCCAGAGCAATTACTCAAATTACGTAATAGAATTATCTCTGCAAAGGTCGCTGCGTTGTTCCACAGTCGGAAAGACGGTAAACAAACGGCGAGCGCGAGGGAGAGAGGAAGGAGGGAAGGGAAGCTTGCAGACAGGCGGCGGACGACTCTCTGTCAGTCCGATGCTGTCATCGGTAATTGCTTAGATAGATTTAGCGATGAATTTCGGTGTCGGTGCATTGATCCCGACCAACCCTCTGCTCCTGCGCAACCCAATGTGCTTAATCTACTTCTCAAGGCACGCTCAGAGGGCTCTAACCATATCTGGCGAACTGCTTACATAAACGACAAGAGCGGCAGCGGCACTGCTTCCCTCGCTGTTTAAAAGAAAACAATCATGGCATTCGCCTCGTAGTCATTCTCTCCACTCTTTGCGGGGGGAGAGGAGGAAATAGGAATAGGGCGAGCGAAGGCGGTGGCCGAGGAACAAGCTGTGTTTCCCGTGGTCCGCAATGTTCTGCCGAGCAGAAAACCGACAATAAGAACGGTGTTTACCTTCCCGAGTGACGGTGCAGCTCGACAGTGTTAAAGCGATGCCGGGTAAGATGACGGGAAAGTGCTCTTATTTTGAAAATTAGAGCGCCCCTTCCCCTCTCTCTGCCGCGCACACCGGCTCGCCTCATTGCATTTTCCTCCACTGCTCATCCCCCGTTTACTTATCTTGTGAACTGTTGCTTTCTCGTCGCATTTGTTTGTGCTAATTTCGAAGCTCCGTCAGATACTCTGCTCTGATTGGTTGTTTTTCTTCTGTCTCATAACATGGTCACAGTTTCAACAAATATATATATGTCATTTTTAGATAAGTGACCTAATCCTGCTTTAAACCTGAAGTCAATTCACTTTCATAATGACGTCAGCGATGGGTGAATTTTCGAATAAACAAACAAATGAGAAGACGCGCCGCTGGTATCTATAGACCCCCTCATGAATACCAGAGTAGTTTTCATTGGAGCGCTGAATAATTTAACCTGCCGTCACTGTAAATGGGATTAAGTAGCTGGAGCTGGCTGGGACCGGCCAACAGGTGTTGGGCAGGGGTTAGTTGGCTATAAAGCACGCCCCGGGAACCACAGAGCCTGGCGCTGTTTCAGCCGGGCACAGATGCAGCGGCGGCATCTTCAGATCGCAACACATGGAAGACTTTTTTTTTTCAGCCGGCGAAGGCAATCAATATCAAGATTAATATGGAAAGGAGAGCAGTAAACAGGGAGAAACAGACCCGAAATTATTAGATTTTTACTGGGTTTTCTACTTTTGAAGGCTGATACAAAGTTTTCGTGCAGTATGTGAAAGTACCATTGGCTAAAGGGGGGCTCATAAGTGGAGCACAGAAATATGAGAACGTTTGCCTATAAATACCACAGGTAGATCAGAAATGGGCCAAAAGAGTTCCACAGAGAACGATTCGTCCTCGGGGCACAACCTATCCCAAAAGCACACTTTGAAATGGTCTCGCTCTCTTTTGTTGTAGTCGTCGAGACGTTTTTTTTTTTTTTTTTTTTTTCACGGTCACGTGAAAGCTTAAGCTTTGACAGCCGCCCGCGGTACCGCCGCAAAGCAACGTGTTTGGGATGATGGAGGTCTTCCTGCTCTGAGGAAACTTCTGTTGTTGTGTCTCTGTGGCTCGAGGGCGAGCGTAATTGCCCCGCATCGGCCCGGCGGAGTCGCCCCAAACGCCGACATACGCAAATGTGTACAAACATTAAGCCGTCCCTCTGAGGTTTCTATTCTCTCTCCCTCTCGCCGTCACTTCATCACCCCTCTTCCCTTGTCTTATATCTGTATCAGAACCAGAGCTGCATGTCCAGCCCTTAGGGGGGTGGGGGGGGTTCTAACGAGCCGCCCCACTATTGGCTGATCAGGCTAATGATGCCTGCCCAGCACTGCATCATGTCACTGTGATAAGACTGGATGTCGCTTGTGTCAATCGATGTGTCACCGCCGTGCTCAGAGCTGCAGCATAATTGGATATACGCGGTGCTGTGGAGCCTAAATGCCCCAGGGGTAGAAGAAAGAGAATGTAAAGCGTGTTGGAAAAGAAAAAAAAAACGATGGAGGAGAAGAGTTGGTGATGTTACTCCTCACAAATGGGGTGTGCTGAAGAAAATGGGCATTTTTCTATATTTTTGGGTCATTTATTTTCATTTTCACGCGCGAAGTTATCGCCGCATTTCCGAGCCGTCAGTCTTATTGCGGGATTATTTCTTGGCAGTCGAGTTGAAGATGCATGATTAGACTATTATAGCTTAGACCCTGTGGAATTATCTGGTAAACAAACAAAAGTTACTCAAAAATACAATATATACTAATTGTCTACATCAAATTAAGGGCATTTCATTCATCATAAAAGTACTTTGAAACGCTAAGTTTTAATCATGCATCATTTGCATCCTCGTTTACTAGCAGGCTGTCGTCTTCACTGTCTTTGTTGCCATCTTAGTTGGTGCGTTGCAGCCGCCAGCTGTCAGTCAGAAACCGGTAATTGTTTGCTAAAATGTTAGCTATGACAATTTACTTTCTCACTTCACATTTGGTGTTTGTAAAAGATTTGAACAAACACGACACGGCGAGTTCATTTGGGAGGTCCCGGTGCAGGTAGGTGCGTTTTATTCACATTTGAACGGAGCCACCTGTTTCCTCCTGCTTTTTTAACTTCACACTAAGCTTCGCTAAACGCGTGCCGACTGCAGCTTTGCGCCCAAAACACACAAACATCGGAATCGATCTTCTCGTGTCACCGCCCCGAAAGAAAGCCAAAAAAATAAAAAAAAGAAAGAAGAAATGTTTCATTCCTTTAACACAGCCCGAGAACATAACAGTTAACAACCTTATATTGTCGTTGTTGCACCCAGGAGAAGTGCAACCTCTCCTGATGTGATAAATAAAATCATGTCTCTGGATGATACAGCTCCTCTCGGGCTCTCCTGCAAAACTGCCTCGGCGAGCGAACGAGAGAGATGTTGTGTGGAAAGGGTGGGGGGGGGCAGGGAGGGAATGATTGAGTTGAACACATTACAGACAGTTACGATGAGGGGCATCCATCTGTTTTGGTGCCAGGCGGGTAACCTTGAGGCTGTCGGAGCGTTCCCAGCACCCACCCCGGCCCCTCGCGTTCGCCGAGAGCCCAGCCGCAGACACATCCATCAACGCGTGTTCCCAGACACATTTCAGGAGCGCCGGCAACACATACAAATCACCCAATCAATACCTCGAACGCCTCGCGAGAACTTCAGGGTACCGGGCAAGAACATACATGTACGGTTGTCTTTCTCTCGGGCGCCGCTCTGTCATCATCCGTCTCACCCGCTCTGGCGTTTTGGCCGACACGGACTTTTCTCTTAATCGCTTCTCCCTACATGTTACTGCGGGAAAAAAAAAAAAATGTCAGGACAGTGTGTTTAAATCTGTATTTTGGTTCTGAAAAGTCATTTGTCATTCCCCGCATCGGCGAGTACATACAGCAACCCACCTCCCCTTCTGCGGCTTCGCGGCAACAATTTAGATGAGGTGAGCTGGTCTCGTTCTGTCGGCCCATTGTTCTTGTCGCGCTCCCCTCCCTCCCTCTTTTGTCCCCCAGCAGCGAGGCTGATAGGCAGTCATCAGCGGCGGGGAGCTAAACCACTCTAAGCAGACAACAAAGACTGGAGCTCTCCTTTGTGCGGCCCTTATAGGGGCGGACTTCATCAGAAACGGGGCGCATTCGATACGCCCGCCTCTATTTTCGTTCATCGGTAACGAGAAGTTGATCAAACTGTGACTGCGATTCGACAAGTGCCAGGCTTAGTCCGACTTTATAATGGGCAGCGCTGTACGTCTGACGTCCGCTGACAGGCACCTTTTAATACTCCCACTTTAGAAGCAGGCTTTTATGCGGGTCACGCTGTCCCGTTTCAGGCAATTACCGGCATAAGTTCTCACAATTAGACGGTATAGTTTTACCCAAAGGGCACGTCATGTCGTTCACTGACTTCACTTGTCACGCCGAGGTCAGACATTGGAAGGTTGTGGGATGAAGCGGTTCGGCCCTTCGAGCAAAAAAAAAAAGCACCAAATTGCAGCGTTTGATAGCTTACAGCCATTAATTTTAACCATTAAGGGGCTCTCAGCAGAAGAACCCAGCGTGGCGTCTGAAGGGCACTCGTGGAGGGAACGTGCTCCCGTGAGGCGCCGGCCGACGCCGTGCTCTCTCCATCAGGTGAAACTGATGGTTTTCATCAGGTGGAGGCATTTTAAAGGCAATTACCTCTGACATTTTTATTCCCAACGAAAAACAGGCAGTCCACTCTCGCCGGAGAACACTGACGTGCGCCTTTGAGTTCGATCCGTGGGAAGAGTTGAACGTTTGGGCCCGCCCACCCGCCCGTTTAAAATCCCCGCCTCCTGCTGTTTTGTTGTGACCCTGAGATATTTTGTCATGCATGCAAAATATCTCTGAAGCAAGTGCATTTATTACACAGTTAGTTAAAAATGAGTTTCATCGCATTTAAACTGTAATTAAGACGCGTCTGTGTGTTTAATTGTAGTACACAAACATACTCTACACTGCAAGTTTATCATCTCAAGGTCAATTTCTCTGATTTTCTTGAGGTTTCAATCAATACACACAGTATCCCTCATGCACACTAAGCTTGCCCAGTTTTCCATTTAGTCAATTTTTTACCTTGGAAACAGCAGCTGACAAAACACTCTCAATTTAAGTTCTGTTCTTTCATTGTTGTGGAGCGTTCAACCTTTTCGAGAGGTCTTTGTAGCGCTACAACAAACTCCGCTAACACCTTGTAAAACAACAAATACATAAATGAGAATTCTTACCAGCCCATTTGTTGTTCTGTCGCATTTTAACAAATTGTCCCCTTGGTTTTGCAGGAAAGCGTCGTGATAATGACACGAAAGCCGAAAGTAGTTGTTGATAGTTGTTGACTAAACATTTTAGGGTGGAAGCTTGCAGGTTAAGGTGGGAGAGAGGGTTCCAAGATGGTTCTCACCAAGGCCATACTCTCAGTTTGTCAGATTTTCCAGGCTTTCTCTGGTCGAACTGGTTGAGAGTTTACACCTTTCTCACTTCATCTGGCTGACGATCTCTGGCATCCACCAAACTTCCCTTTTGGTACCAACATATGGTATAAATGACATGAAAATATGAATATATTACTTTTGCTGAAGCCAGTTTTATTAGAAGATGCAGAACAAATACCCATGAATTTATCATCCATTGTTCCTCTATCTTGGTTCTTCCTTCAGTAGACTCTCTCTCTTTGCCCTTCTACTGAAAATAAGATAAAGCAGCTCGGGAAAGTTAGCTCTTTGTTGGATGGCAAACAGATTACTTTAAGATGACCCTACAGTCATTACATCTCCTTTTCGGTGCTCACTTTTCTGGGGGTGTTTATCCCATCTCGGTAGCGCAAACAGACGCAGGAGCCCGGAGTGACGCACGCCGTGATACTGACGTCCGACCAGACACTGTATTAGTACAGTGTTTACGGCTCAGACGGACCAAATGCTCAGTACTTAATGTTCACCCCCTGGTAATTATCAACCTCTCACTCAAATTTTCGTCGCCTCTCTCCCCGTCTCTCTGTCCATCCCGACTTTCTACCACTTTCCTTCGCGCTCCCTTTTTTTTTTTTAATGCATTTTTCTCAGCCTCATTGCTACATGCCTGCAATTATTGTGTCAGCAGCTTCCCAGTTCATCACTTAGCCCCCCACAGATGGTACTCGCAGACTTTCGCAGTAGATTGTACTTACTCGCTCTCAGAGTTCTGCAGCCCACAGCCTGCAGACTTCCCACCTGCCTCTATAGGAGCCATCAAGGCAGCAACTTTGATCAGCGCGCCGTTGTCTGAAGTGGAGACAAGTGCAACATATCACAAACAATCTCCACGCTTGATCTCCGCTGAACGGGGATCGCAGATGGACACGTTTCTCTGCGCTGGCAGGGCGTTACGCAATCCTTAACGACAGCTCCGCTCTCGTGCTGATGATAATTTGACTTCCAACTGCACCCCCCCCTCCAACCCCCCTAAGCAGATCCTTCCAAGAAGCTCCACACATATGAATTATAGACATGCATGCCCGAGTAAAAGCAAAAGTGCATTAAGAGCTATAATTTCATATTACATTTAAAATACACATCCAATGATATCAGTGCAATGAAGAAATCTGCTTTTGCAACTGACAGAAAATGAGCTGACTCCCGAGCAAAACGCTCACCGGCTGAACTGTATATACTTTTATTGTCTGTTTTGCAATATTTAACATTAGTCTGCCATCGCCGTGTTTCCTTATTAGTGGAAACAGCAGTGTTTGGCAGTTTCCATTCTGCAGCTTCACTATCCATTTTTCTACTTACTGCATTTCTCCTCTCTGTGCAAAGCTTCTGGGCTTTCCTGTGAAGTAAGTGGACATTACATTAAAAAAAAAAAAAAAAAAATCAAATTCACCAGATTCATATTTAAATGGTATTTCCACCGTGGTGGCCAGTCTTCAACCTACTTGAGGAAACATGACGTGGGAAAAAAAAAAAAACACAGCTCTCAAAAGGTCATCATTTTATATTCATTATACGCTGGCCTTGATTAATATGTAATGCTGATTTGCTCAAGGGTTGTTGATTAATTTCACATAACAGCACTCTGACATACCCCCGTAGTGAGTCCTTATCTTCATCAGCTCGTTCGGACATTTTGTGGAAGGGCGCCGCTCAGGAGGTGGACGTGGAAAAAAAAAAACAAATTCTCATTTTGTTAACGTACAGTAAACCCTCTTACTCGAAGATTGCCGTTCACGCTTCGTCATCTTCCAAACACTCAGGCCTGAGCACATTGTGATCTGACGTGGCTCTTTGGATGTAAAACACTCTGTGGGTGTTAATAAGTCACACTGAGTTTGAATTTAACAAAAAAAACCACGATATTTGAGGTGAAGTTTCAAGTGTCGTACCTGAACATAATCAAGAGCAGAAAAACCGTTGTGTGTGTCCGGACAACTGATAGTCCTGTGTGCTTGCGTCTTGTGGGGAAAAAAAAAAAAAAAAAGAAGACAAATGGAGGCAGACTGCATGTTCGCCTGTCATATTCACAGCTGGGATGCGGTGCGCTCTGCAGCCCAGTGACAGCCCTGCACATAATCTACAAGCAGCCTCTCGCTCCCGCTTCGCAAACTTACCACACCTTTTTTTTCTGCCTCCACAGTTCTCCCTCTCTCTCTTGCTCTCTCTCTCACACACACATACACACCCACACACAAAGTAGGACACTGATGCCATTTAGATTAGTATCCCATGTGACCAATGCTGACATGAATTTGCTGGGTGACAAGGGACCCAATTACAGCGGAGGGATGATCGTCCGCGGACCCAGCGTTTCAAATTGTCTCCCAAGTGTCAAGCGAGGGGGGAACGGCAAAATGTGTAACAGCGAGCGCGGACGTATGTGGAGTATTTCGGTGTCTGCGAGTTTGTGTGTGCACGCCGCTGTAACTGTGTCACTGTCTGTTCCTATCTGCGGGCGGGAGGCTCGGATAAACACCGGGGTCAAACACATCACTGTAACTGTAAACGTAATGCAAAGTGACTGCTGTCAGTCTTTGAGATGCCGGATACGAGTCATAAGCTGACACACACACACACACACACACGCAGACTTTAGGTGGTGCTGTGGTGCCAGCACGCTCCCTCAGCTCTGGTTAGTGTCTTGCCAACTTTTTGGAAGCGAAAAACAAAAAAAAAGGTTCACGACCTTCCTGTGCCTTCAAGTTCATCTTTGCCTTTTAAATGGGGAAGAGGGGAGTCGCTTTTCTCGACTGCCGGTGAGCGTTTGTGCTCGCCACCGCCGAGCCTCATAAACAAAAAATGTGTACTCTTGGTTGAAATTTAAAATGTTAATCATTGCAGCTAAAAAGCGCAGCCTCGATATAATGAGCGCGCTCCAAAGGTCACGATGAGGCAGCGCGGAGTGAACAAGTAATGAATCACATCAGACACAGCATCACGCAGCACAGCTCCTTTGTGTATATCATTTTATTTAACGTCTCCCCCGCTATAAGTCCTTCCCTCGGCTTGACGGCTATCTTAACCAAATCAAGCTCAGCGGATTGATCTGTGGGTCTTAAAAGGGGAGACAGATAAAGACTTACCACTTCCACTGGTGACATAATCAATTGCAATCAATCCTTCTCGGCTGTCCGGCGCGAGGCTGATTCAGACCCTGGATGACTTCCTGTTTGGGGCGAGCGAGCGTGTGCCGTGCGTGTATTTATGCAACTTTTGCGTGTCTGCTTTCGCCTGTTGTGTGCGTTTTTTTTTTTTTTTTTTTGCAGCGTGCACGTTAGCAGCCGTGCTGTCTCTGTTTTATCCCAGGCTATTTTCAAACCTTGTTCGCTTCAATGTGCACTCTTCTCCTCTGCCCCACTTCTTGAAATGTCTCTGCGGCAACGCGAACCCCACACTCGGCAAGTACCGTTTGTTTTCCCTCCTCTACGCCCTCGCTTTGGTGAATCGAACCTCCTTCTCGCTGAAATGTCTGCCACAATAAAAGTATCTCCCATCGGCGGGGTAATGCTTTTGAAAGGCTTTGCGTGCGTATTAGAGGCAGGCTCGGGGAACACACTGGGATGTCATATGTGCCATCCTGGCATGAGACAGAGCGGCGGAGAGTTCCAGAAAATCCTCTCTCCCCCGTTACTGTATTTTCATACTGAGCTGATTCACCTGAGCCAGGCTGGGTGTTTGTTTGCTCTAAATGAATATTTCACAAAAATGGTGCGGATAATATACTTTTGGCTGGTTTCATTCCGCTCAGCGAGTGGTCGACAGTGATGGTGGTGGTTTCCCTCTTCATTATTCACCATGTAGTGTGTGGTGAGAGCGTGTGTGTGTGTGTGTGTGTGTGTGTGTGTGTGTGTGTGTCTGACTGGCCCCGGGCCTTTGCCAGCCCATTACTCCCTCTCTGTTTTGTGCGTGTGTGAGCGAGTGGGCTGTGTGTTCAGGCCTTACTGATTGTTTCTCCATCGTAGGGACCCTCATTACTGCCCCCACACTGTCACAAGCATCTGCTTCCCTGCCTCCCTCTTTTTCTCCCCCCGCCACGCGCCGCGGTCGGCTTTAAGCGCGCCCTGCACCGGTCCAACGTGGAGCGAGGGGAGGGGGGGGGAGGATTGGAAAAAGAGACGAGACATCAAGCAGAAAAGAAAATTTGGGAACGCGGAAGGTGGAGAAACACGAACGTGCTCAAGCTGCCAGTTTTTCGGCGGTGCTCTTGGCGGGAAGGCGGAGCTACGATCAGCCTGCGAGTCGCCAGACGCCTTTGGACAGAGGCTGCTCGGCGGCCCCGCTTCGACCCCTCCCCAGCAGGGCCCTCACCCCAGACGCCCCCCCCGAGACGGGAGGCAGCTTTCGCAGAGATGTATCGCAGGGCCCAGCGTGCTGCAGCTCGGGAAGGATGGAGGTCAGGATTTAAAGAGAGGGAGAGTCTGTGTGAGGGAGAGGAGAGAGAGAGAGAGAGACACAGATACAGAAGGCATAATGAGCGTGTCAAAATTAGCCTGGCTCGCCCAGAGAAAAACAGCAGTATGTGTTGCTAATGATTTGTTCCAGTGAAGCCCAGTGAGAGGGAAGGAACAGGGAAGGGCACAGGAGATGGAAAATGAAGAAGAGGGTGGAAGGAAAGAGGACAGGGAAGCTTTTCTCAGCAAAATCAAAATGGTGGTTCCCTTTTTTTTTTTTTTTTTTTTTCCTTTGTGGTCTCTTGGAAGGGTCAGCTTTCTTTCGCACTTAATGGATTAGGGTTAGTTAGAGTTATACCCCTATAAAATCAAATATTAATGTGGGTATCTATGAAACAGTTAACGTCCTTATAATCTGTTGCCAAGACGTGCAACTAAAAATATAATTACTTCTCTATGACACAAACAAACGTGTGAATAATAGATCTACTGTAGCGCGGCGAGATGTTCTTTCGCACATACGGGTCCCACAGTGTACATATTTTGAGAGAATAATTCTTCGAAGGCCTTTTCCATACGAGCGCCGGAACATCCCGCATTAAACAGGAGCTTCTAAACCGACGACAAGATAATTATTTAATGACCTCAAGGTGAAAGCCATCCATTATCATATATCCGGCCGGGCGTCATCTTCTGCTGCCTCCGTGGTGGCGTTGTTCTGTTTAACTTGGTCTAATTCTTCCGAGATGCAAAATGAAAGTAATTAGGCTTCCCCCGGAGACTTTTTTTCTCCAGCCCTCTTTCATTTGCAAAGATCCAAACTTCCCCCACAGCGTTTTTTTTTTTGCTTGTTTCCTTTTCTTTTTTTTTTTAACATCCACTTCTGTCCGCATGCACTCGCACCCTCCAAATCTGAGAAGGAAAAACTGAGAAGGGGGGGAGAAATGTGTCTGAAAAATAGTTTTTTTATAGCCGGTAAATCACGGTTTATTATAGCGCTCAGTGCACAGTAGCCAATTATCACATGCTCGGGGAGCCAGTTTTGCAGGTGAAGTTTTTTTTTTTTTTTTTCCTTCTTTTTTTTGCTCGCACAACATGATTTTTTTTAATCATTTGTTATGATCTGAAGATTTGAAGGGAGTGAAAGCAAACACGGTTTCACTGGGCGTGCGCCACGCGTGTATGAGGAGACATGTCTGCCTGTGTGTCTGTGTGCATATACATATATACCTCTAATTTTACATCCCTGGCAGCAGATCAATGTTTCACCACCTGTATATTATTAGCTCCCCGCTATTAGTAACGTGATGCATGTCGCGGGTAATGTTGTTTGTCAGAGCTGCATTGATTTTTAGTGCGTTTCGGGCTCTAAGGAGGATGGAGGAAGATGGCAACCGATGGCCGTGACTGAACTCGTTAGATGACGAGAGAAGCAAGAAATCAAAACGCGGGAGGTCAGGGGGCGCGCCGAGGCGGCAAGATGGCGTCATTTTTTCCAGAAAACGCATCGAATATCGAACGCTAAAGGTTTGATAAGTGAGCTAATCGCAATTTTCTTCATGCTTTAATATAGATGGAAACTAATGGTAGGATTATATATCTTTTTTTTTTTTTTTTATGGCTGATCATTGTCTAATTTTTCTGCTTAAGTGTCATCCATCCTAAGTGCGATTGAAACTCTGCAGGCAGATGGATATTTTCCATTACTGTATACTGATAGCTGGCTGCTTTACCGGGAGTTTTTTTTTTTCTTTTTCGCCAACAATACAATCTCAGATCTCACATCCACACCTCTTTATCACATTTATGTAAAAACACGACATGTAAAGCTCCAAAAAAGCGTCGAGGGACTTGGTTCCTGCTGAATCCCGAAGATTGGCATTGCAATTACGCACCCCTGCAATCATGTAAAAATAACCTCCCCGGCTAAGGTATTTTGGCCCTCTGCTCTGTAAACTAATGGATTCCTCATGTCCTCTCTGCCTCCTCCTTTCATTTCGTCTGACAAGTTTTCAGCGAGTTGGCATTATTCAGCAATAAGTGGTTGACGGGAAATCCACAGATATCTGTCAGATTTCTGGATAGTGCCGCACGAACCAGATTTTTTTTTTAGTGGTTGGGAGTCTGATTCTCACAGAGCAAAAGTTATATTGCCTCACGATGCTGTAAGTCACTCTGAATGTAAATAGAAATAGCGGTGAGTAGCATATAGATTAAAAAAAAGTGATGATTTTGTATCTCCAGGAGCAACGCTGCCATTTGAGCCTTTCTGATCACAGAGGACGTTCCCGGCTCGTGGAGTTTTCCAGCGACTCCTTAATCTCCGTCTCACTGATCCCGTGGTTTGAGCGAAGCCACCTGGCTTCATCCGAGCACGTGCCCGGAGACTCCGCGAGAAGCAGCGCGTAGTTTCTCACCGTGGCAGCTGACTGCGGTCTTTTTTTTTTTCCTACTTCTTCTTCTTCCTCATTCCTCACCTCTGCTTTTTCTCTGCCCTTTCTTGTTTTCCACTGTTTGTTTTCCTGTGTTCATTTTCACTCCGCGGGGAGCAGACGCCACAGACTCTCGCCCTGAGGTGTCACACGACGTCGGATTACGCGGTTGAGACTCTATTTGTGGCCCATTGTTTGGTTATTCTTAATGGATTTCCGTTGTTGATGTACGGTTTGGGTCGGGATCGTGGACGGATAGACGCCCCCATTAAAACCTCACAGCTGTCTCCTTCAGATGTAAAGCTAATTGAAACGCCTGTGTTCCCTCCACTTTGTTGGTGCCGCCGTGTCGACCTCCCGAGCTTACATCATGACGCTGACCTTCTGCTAACTGCCCCACTGTACATTTGGGGACATAATTCGTGGGACGCTCGGCAGAGTCAATATGCTCTTTTTCTGCTCCATTTCTGCTCGCCTCCTCTGTGAATCATCGGCGTCGTTATATAAATGACTTTAAAACACGTTGAGACACCATCAAGAGAAATTACGCACGATTCCTGAGTCACGCCTCATTTAATGGGCTGGCTGATTTTGTTTGGGCTCAGCAGTGTTGCTATCCTTCGGATGTTCAGTATCCCCGGGACACGTTAGCTCAGCACGTGGCGGCTGTGTGTGTGTGTGTGTGTGTGTGAGCTTCCATACAGTGTATTCTAGAGAGAGAGACGGGCTTGATGTGTGTCTGCATAAATATCTAAGTGGGCTCTGCGTATGAGGATTAAATGGTTGAGGGGGCTGCTGTGAATTACTGCTAAATTTCAGCCTCCAAAGGTTAAGTCTATGCTATTGCTTCAGTGTAGTTCAATCTATATCAGCAAACACTCCTAGCCTCTTTCGTCCAGGAATAAAAAAAATGATCTGTGGCTTTGTTAAGAATGAATTAAAAAAAAAAAAAGCGGAAAGGTGCAGCTTCTTAGCTTCTTTCATGGAGATATAAATGGATCCAGTGAAGCTGTCGGGGTGTAAAAGTTCAAGTTGTTTATTGGCAATAAGGGTGGATGGGAATTTTTATGATATTCCTCCTGCAGGTAAAAAAAAAAAAAAGCTGAAGTGAGAGAGAGAAAAAAAAATTAACATGTGTGTTTCCTCTGGTTTCCAAATCTACACAGGCGATGAAACAATAGAGCCACCCCAAAAAAAAAAACCTCTTTAAACAATGCCGAGCTTTGCTTGTAATGCGCTGGAAATGAAAACACGAGGTAAAAAGACAGAAAGTTACCGTGGAGTGCTCATCCTGGGGTTTATTGACTGTGAAGAAGCCAGGGGATAGATAAACGCTGCGGAAGAGATTGTTCTATGATAGCGACTGATATGTCACATAAAGTGGGCTGTTTGCGCGAGCACAGGCAGTTTATATAATAATAATAGGAAAAGAACGGAAGCGGTAATATACTGTAGCACAATTTCTTCTACACAATTTGTAGTGAATAAATCCACTGTGGATATGCAGTTACTCGAACATAAGCATCTGCTGAGCCCGTTGTCGGGTGCGGAGACAAAAACCCTTCGCATTACATGGGTGCTTTTGTAAAACGCTGCATTTTGGATAAAACCGGTGTCTCCGCAACCAAATATTTCTTTTCTATTTCTACTTCCAAAGCATATTTTATACTTATAGTATACATAAGACACTTATCACATTCAGCTGTGATAGTCGCAATTTCACCGCCCTCCTGTTATTTGTCAAGCTAGACCTTTTGCCGCCAGTGGAAATGGGTGATGTCACAGATCCATGTTGTTAGTCTCGCTACGGGAATGCTTATGTTATGTGGTTTATCACTATCCATCAGATATCTGGACAAATATTGGATGAAATGCCAAGAAATCCAGCAGATAGATGGGGCTGGGGGTTTGCCAAGCGTTTGAGGCGCATGCAACGCCTGCAAGGTCCGAAGTTCAAGTGTCGCAAACCTCCATCCCTTCGTGTCTCCTTCTGCACTTTGACTGTCAAACAAAGGCAAAAACAACAACATCAATGCCAGATTTCCTCAGCTGCAGACATTTTGGATCTCACAACAGCTGCAGGAAGGATTTGCAGTTCGGTTTCGTGCAGGTCTTTTTCCAAAATGAGGGACATCCCCGTCAGCCTCAGTGGTGCTTTGTGTGTGGTGCAAATTCTAGTTGCATGCTGGGATACCAAAAGAAAACACACAAACAGCAGCATGTTGGGTCGTGACTGCACTTGTGAATTCTTTACATATCGTACTTTCAAGCAGACGTGATAACACACAGATGTTACACTCTTTTTTTTTCTTGTTTTCACTTCCAGTCTGAACTCTGTAGTTACTTTTGAGACGTCAGTGAGGATTTGGTGGAGGGAAACTCAACGAAGCCTTTTGAAACGGCAGCCTTGCTATTAATTTTAGCTGCACCATGTTCTCCCTCTATCTTTTCAGCCATCCCACATCTACTACAGCACCCCCCCTCCCACCCCTCCCTCGCTGGGATCTGTTGTGATATCAGATGAAAGAAACGATTCTCTTTTTTTCTCTCCCTCTCTCTCTTTCGTCCGCTGATTCTATGGATGCCTCTCATCATCACGTAGTTTTCCGGTGAAGCCATATCCGTTTCATTCATTCTGTGTGTGTGTGGGTGTGTGTGTGTGTGTGTGTGCCTGCACATATACAGCGTGCATACGGCATTTCAGATATGTTACACGCTCATGTAAACTCCAGCGGCGAAGATTGACAGCTGAGATAGATAACGGCGCGGGGATTGAAGTCGGAGTGGGGCCATAAGGAAGGAAATGATATGTTTAATACATGAAGATCTGACAGATTCAAAGCATGGAGACACATTATTTGCCGTCTCTATTTCCCTGCATAATGATGCCAACAGAATACGTGATGATCTGGCGTCATATAGCTGCTGTTTGCGTTCCATAATTTAAATGGATTGTCTTGACATTAACACAGCGCACCACGCTATTAGTCACAAGACATTTGCCCCGGAATGGGGCAGAATGTACACCGCGACGGCCGCCGCGCTGTAATATTTTCACAATCACAATTTATGTGGCGCAAAACTGCAGCGCCCGGTCGTATCATTCTCATCTGCAGCGCGTTGAGTGGCGCGGCGCCCTCCCTGGGAACGACTCTACGACTCCTCTCAAGCGCTAACAACCTTCCACTTCCAAAAAAAAAAAAAAAAAGATAAACCACACAATTTTTACATATTTAACTTAGTTGACAACTGGGATTCGGCGCCGGCTAGCACTCGTGTCGGTGTGAAACTTACAATGCTCGCGCTCAAGTGGGAGATCAAATTCCGTGTTTCTATTTAATGCGGGAGGCGAGGTGAGTGGCTTTTATATATATTCCCTCTGTTGAAATAGTGCACCCGCTATGATCCTCATCCACACCCAGAGCTGTGCTGATTGGGCCCGAGCGGCGTGTAATGAGGCCGCGTGTTACCTGCACGGAGCCCGCACACTCCGAGGGGTCTGCAATCAGGAGTGCAAACCTGTAATTCTAACTTCTGACTCCTTTGGACTTTGGAGCACGCGGCCAATTCTGCCAGCGCCTGTGTGTTTGCGCGGGGCCACCTAAGTGGAGGTTATTACAGGCTGTGGCCCCCGCCGGCCACCGTCAGGGCAGATGGGCGTCCACCGTCTCATTTTGGTCAGCACCCCAATCAGAGCGCTCAGGCCGCGTCCTGCAGGGTTTATATATGTGTGTGTGTGTGTGTGTGTGTGTCTATGCTCCCACTGTGTTTACGTCTCTGTATGTGTGTATATCTGACCTCCAACTCGCCCCCCCCCCCGCCTCTACCCTGTGTATCAGGCCACACCTCGAGGAACCGCGTTGCCAATCTGGACGACCACTCATCATTTCCATATTGTGGCCTTGATGAGAAAGGGTTTAATAATACATGTGCGAGGAGATAAAATCAAGGGAGAGAAAATTAATATTCTCTGGGCTTGTCAGGCTCATTTAAGCAGGCCCTGTGTTTCGTTGTGTGGCCTCTGACACAGATGATTGCGTGGGCAGCTATGGAGTTTTTCCCCATAATTACTTTTCACTACGCCGCTCTTGTCCATTGTCAGCCTCAATAAGGTAGAGGTCCGCGAGAGCGAGGCGGAGTGGCAGAGACGAAGCCTACGGAGCGTGTTTTTTTTTTTTTTTTTTTTTCTCATCTCTGCCTGAACGTCAGAACCGAACACAATCCTCTTCCTAAAAAATATCCCTCTGTGCTTTTTTCTTTTTTTTTCTCTCTATCTGCTCCACAAATCCTCGCTCCACACTGGGACCCGCCGATATGTCCAGCGGCTGTAACCCAGGCTTGATCCGCTGAAAGATTTGTGAGACTAATTAAACCGGTTCCGATTTACCGAACTAATTAAACAAGTACAGTCCGAAATATCAAGATTAGGTCGCCCCGAGAAGCATACAGTAAAATAACTCATCAGGATTTCCACTGGAGTTTGCTTTTTTTTTTCGAGCACGTTTCTGTGGGGAAACAAAATACCGCCAATTGACTTTTGCTGCCGGAGTCATTTGCATACACTCTCATGCATAGTGATGCATCAGGTTTTGCCACCGCGCCAGCATCACGGCAGTAGACCAATTCTTTAATTAATCTAATGAGCGCACATGCAGATACCGCCACGAGCGAACATCAGCGCACACGCGGTATACGTCATACTCTCAGGGACATACTTAATGCAAGAGCGTACATGCAGCGCTCTGCATGCACACACAGTTTACTTACTAACGTGACAAACGCCCTCCTCTCCACGCTTATCTGTTTTACTTCATCTCAGTCCTTTTTGCACTGCACCCCAACAGGAGATGAAAAAAAAAAAGTAGTTTGGGAAGCATATCTGTGCAAAAGGCAGAGTCATTTTAATTGAGTGTGCTGAGCGATGAGCCCGCTTGGAGGTGCTTTAATTTGCAGGGATGGCTAAACAGATGTAGCATCATAAAGTAATGTAATGGATTTCCCCCACCAACCCCCTGGCACGGAGGCACGCGTATAAGCCTGGATAAGTGATGGCAAACTGGAGAATGAAAGGGAAAGAGGATTTCAACAGTAAAAATACTTAAGTAGGATCACTACTTTTTTTTTTCCTGGATGACTCAGTTGGTAAATACTCAAAGCCTAAAAAGTGATGATTGGCAGTCTTCGTTGTTGTCAGAGGACACCACGCTCGTGCGAAGGTGAGTGTGTTCACGTGCTGAGTGCATATATGACACATCGATGTGTAATAAAGTGAGGAGTGTGTTCCTTTGAAGGGTGCATCCGCACATGTTTCTCTATAGTGCTGTGAAATCTGTACCGCGCGGGGCCTTTGAGGCGTGTCATTTCAGCACACGGCTCGCACGCGCCTGTTTATATGTGCGCGTGTAGATGAGCTAGTCAGCACGCTAGATAAATTCAAGGTTAACTGTTGTCAAACCAGCCTTCGGGCCATGGCAGTGTCGTAGGTGCAAGAGCCATGAAGTGCTCCCCTAAGAGAGGCCGCCGAGCTCGGCTCCAGCTGTCGAGCTGCAAAGACGCACGCCCACCCCACATTCCAACAACACGGACATATGTCACACTCCCTGTCCGAGCCACTTCGGGGAGCAGCGGCGCCGAGGTAGTGGCACGCTTTCTCTCGGCCAAAAAAACACTCAGCCGGGCCGAGTGCAAGAGGCCATGTTGCACAGTAGTGTTGTTACAGGGATTTCACAGCATGCGTAAAGAGACACGCGCACGGGGTAAGGTCGGACGTGACCCCCCCCCCACCCACCCCTCTGTCGGCGAACGAGAGCTGGCAAGGTGAATGCCGCGTGTCGCTGCATTGGCTTGCCAATGACAGATGGAGCCCAGGTGCCATTAGGCAGACAAACGACGGCTTCATTAGGACGTGCCACTGGCAAGTGATGAATGCTGCCCTCTCCAAGCCATATTTGGAACAAGATGAAAACTGGAAAAGAGGTGGGAGACGCTATGTAGGTTGTTCAGAAGGCAGCTTTGTTTTCATTTCAAGTGTGTGGTTTTAGGCCATGTTTTAAAAAAGCAAATTGAAAGTGTATCAAATGTGGTAAATTACATCAAATAGCTGAGAGGAAGTCGGAGACATTTTTAGTCAATCAACCAGTGCAGCATGTTTTTTTTTTTTTTCTCATGTTTGGTTTGAAGGACATTTTTTTTACGCTTATCACTAATGTGGGGTAAGATCCAAAAGCAGCATATTACCACTGATTTGATTTCTTTTTAACTATTTTTTTCAAGGTTGCGACTAATGTGAATTCAAGTTTATTCCATCAGTTAAAAAAAAAATGTCAGTCACCTACATTAATGAATGTTGTTATGAAAGTGAACCATATGGCAGAGAGCTGAAGAGTGCTCGCTCGCTCTGATTTTTTTTTTTTTTTTTTAAAACGATGCAGATTCGCTGCCGTCCCAAACGCAGCATCATCATCGACGCACCTCACAGCATCTCGTGCCTCAAAATAAGGAACGGGGGTGGGGAGGGGGCAGGGAAAAGTTAAAGGGGAAGGGAGGACGGGGAACGAGCTGGAGAGAGATCACGAGAGACAGAAGCAGAAAGAGAGAGAGAGAGAGAGGGAGAGAGCTGCGCCATGGGCCACAACGTCTCTCTCTCTCTCTCTCTCTCTCTCTCCCTGCTCACATCCATGTGTCACCTCACCGTGTTGCAAATTAGGCTGCACATGCTCCCCGGAGATGTCAGAACATGTATCTTGACGGTTGGCTGGAATTTGCATAGGTGGGCTGTGGTCACTTTTAAAAGAAAACAAAATTATTCTCCATCATGGCCTGAAATCAATGCATGACTTTTACTGGAAATTATAGTTGGGGAGCGGCAGCACAACGCAGCAAGGCCTTTAGTTTGACTGCACTTTAATGTAGATATTTTCACAACCATGCATCCACGTTCCCTCGTGTTATTTTTTATTACCACAATTTGTTTTCTCTCCTTAAGATTAAAAAGCCCTGAAATGACTGAAGTCTTGGTCTACCACCTGCTGAGGTTCTGCACCGCCACTCTTCCTCGTATTGATTCAGGAGAGGATCAAGTGTATGGAGCAGAGAGGATTAGGAAAGTGGCAGCTGACCTGTCTCCTTTTTGAAACTCGCGCTTATCTCTTGTCACATCACGTCCGTCTCCGTATCCCCGCTTTTGAGAAATCTCCATAAGCCGGCTGAAATCCCACAACATGTAAATATACCTGAAGATCAGGGAGCTAAATGTGTTTATTCTCAGAAATAAGCGAGGAATCAAGACCCACCTGCAGCCAAATAATCAGAAGTCGAGATGCCGTTGTGATTGCGTGAACGGGGGATGTGAATAACCAGGTGTCTGGTAAATGTCAAATCATGGATGCAGTGTGATCAAGACTCAAAGCTGTGCAAGTTAACACACTCTCTATAGTAGAATCTCTAAGAATGAATTTGTCCAATTGAAAAAACACATTAAAACAGCAACAATTATAACGATAATAATGATCACAATACTCATTTTTTATGAAGTTTCGGCTTCCTTTTCTTAACTTTTCGTCATTACTCTTCTGCTGTTTACTTCACTTTCGTATGAAGTTGTGGAGTTTCTGTGTATCTGCCATATAGTTAACAGGCAGTACCTGTGCAGGAGAGGTGATCAAAGCTCTTTCCTGATTGGTCGTTTTGATTCGGGCACAGTGGACCCTTGTCAAATCAGAGGAAGCCAGGTGGAGCCAGAGTCTTTTTTTTATTTTTTATCTATTTTTTTGTTCATAAATGATCTGTTATCCGTCTCACCGTCGTCATTTTTAAATAAGTTGACTGCTCCTCCTTTAACAGATGCTTCTTGTCGCGCTTGATGTGAAATGGCTCGAACACGTCGAGCTGCTTCTTCTGAGTTGTTACTTTCCAAAGAAGTGTCACCGTGCTTAAGCACTTCCGATGAGAGAGACGTCAAAATGAAATGATGAAAAATTGAGTTCTCTTGACTTTACAAGCGTTCAGTCTCCAGCTTAAAGAAGTCGTGGAGGAGGGACGTTGTGTCTGGCACATCAGTCGTCCTCTATATGGTGTTTAGGGCTACCTCATTGTGATAAACACATTCGCCGATGACTGGCTCCTGTTATTTCACTAATAGACGACGTCTCTGTCACAGTCCTCCCTCGGAAGCCCCACTGTAATTTGACTTCATTAAATCTGTAATGTTAAGGGAGGAAGGGAGCCGGGGAGCCGAGTCTGCCTTGTGATTTCACCCCCCTGCTGCTCCGGAGAAATGTGCTCTTTGATGTGCTCGAAGAGAGGCAGGATTCCACGTTTTCTTTGTAAATTCTTTCATTTACCCGTCTCCCTTTAACAATGCGAAGCTGAAGTCACCTCGGGCTGCACTCGGGGATGACAAACCGCACGATTTCACGATTTATAATTGTTTGTTTCTCTCTCGATTTCCTCCCTCCGCCGTCTCCTCCCTCCCTCCCTCCCTCCCTCCATCCTGGGAGGCAGGTGCCCGGGTTACAGTTAGCGTTCTGCATTGTGGGCTCTGATGGGACTGCCGATGCATTATATTGCGAGCCAGATATTGCCGTCCCTTGGCTGCAGTCTGACGGGCAAATGGATACCGCCCGCGCACCCTGCCCGCGGATAAAGAGAAAGACGAGCCTGGCGGAGCGAGGGATCAGCCGGAGCGCCCGTGATTGTGTCTGACACTTAACACCTGAAGCCAGCTAACTTCTCCCCAAATTTGGTGATAAAAGAAAAAAAAAAAAAAACATTACAGTAATAATCATCATTATCATCATCATTATCATCACCACACAAGATACTCTGATTGAATAACAAAGGGAAGGCATCAGCAGCCAACCAGCTGGAAAATCACTCACGAGCGCTCGCTCCGACGCTGAAAGGACTTGTTTGCACCGATCATTCTGCGGCGTAGCCAGTCATTTAATATGCTGTTTGACTAAGGCGGCCTCTTAGACCGGCTTTGAAAGTGGATGGCGGTATTGATCAGTGCCATTTGTTTCCATTTCAAAGAGCCATTACGCCAGCGTGACATGCTGTTTGGACGGCTCGCTGGCACAAACAATTTGATCCGGACAGACAAAAAAACAGCCAGTGTGGCAGGGGTTTTTTGTTTTGGTTTTTTTTGTTGTTGTTTTTTCCCCCATGTAAATTTAGGTCACACATGCACAAAGAAACAAGCGGTAAGCTGAGCAAACAGATTTTTGTTTTTCAGTTTGAGGCTGCACAAGTAAGAATTGCAGTCATAGGCACACAATTGGTATAAAAGTCAAAAAGTTCCATTCTGTGGTATTTAGATTTTTTTTCCTGCCTTTTTTTTTACCCAATATGCACAAAAAATATAAAAATATAAAGCATAATAGCAGCGTGTAGCAGCAGGAAAGGTAACTCGTACAGTCGTGTTGGGCTCAATAACGGGAATTGAAAAATCTTGTCAGACCTTGAAATGCCGTTGGTGATATAACGCCCAAAGTGCTTTCCTCCAAAATGTTTTTAGGCTACAGAGGCAGTTCAGCCGCGCGGCAACAAGTGTCAAGAAAGTGCCAACTCTGCGAACGCAATGTACAGAGCGGTTCAGCAAGTCGCTTACGGAGGCCGTCATCCCCGAATCAGAGCGAAGAGCAGCAAACAACAGGTGGGGCGTCGCACAAGATAGTCCCAGTGCTGCGACTAGAAGGCAGAGAACAATGTTTCTGTGCCTGAAATCAACGAAATAATGTGTCAAAGTGGCTCCGTAGATGTTCCTTCCCTCCCTTCCT
>JAOXYL010000036.1:17144778-17156344 GCA_028564955.1 Terapon puta | reverse complement strand
GGCTCTTATAGTCCGGGGCAGATTTAGACGGCGGAGGCTGTAACGGCGTATCAAGCGCCGCGTGGTCGTTTGTTACGCCTGCTGCACATGTGCAAACATCTGCATATCATCGCCGTAGCTCCATTTATCCTCGCAACATTAAATCCATTTACCTCTTGCATGCCACGAGTCTAAATCTGGGGCCGAGTAATTAAATGCCATTCTCTTCCTCCATTAGAGAGATAATTAAGTAGGAAACCGGCACTCGTCTCATTGCTCTTTTATACGGAAGCAAATGGGGGTTGGGGTGGGGTAAAATAGATGCTACCTTGCCTGAAAATCTCCTGATTAGTGGAGCCATCTGTAATTTCTTCATCTGTCATTCATTTATTTTTAAATTTTTTTTTGTCTTTCTCATTCGCCGCCTCACCCTCCGTGTTTTTGCTTTTGTTTTTTTTCCGCGTTAACACGCTCAGCAGGTATGAATAAATTAGCAGATCCTTGCGTCACATGTTAAAGAGTTTTTTTTTGCTTCTCTGTGTAAACAGGTAGTTTCACTGGTGGCTTTAGCTGCCTGTCACTGATAAAGGACCATCTGTTCTGTGCTCCGGAGAAGACAGATCCATTTGGTGCTCCGGGTTTGACAGTAAAGATTCACAGTGTGTCACAACCGCTGACGTTTTCGCACACAGGCGCCAGGGTTTCCATTTCAAGGGTAGTGGCAAATCGGCGGCGGAAAGTGGGGAAAAGAAAAAAAAAAAAAGGAAGATGCATGAGACGTTTGAGGAAACTCTCACAATTGGTGTGAAATCCAAATAAACCCTCTTATTTTAGCACAAGGGTGCTATTCCACTGGGGATTATTGGAGATTAGGAAGCCAGTGAATATGGAGTCTAAACATGCAGCAGAATCCTGTTAGCTATCTAAAGGAGCATGAAGGTAGTGTTAGATGAGATGAGATCAAGTGATACCGGTTTCCAAGATAAATATTCTTTGAACATTCATCCAGCACAACTTGAAAAAAAAATATGTAATACTTTTAATCTTTTTCAAAGCTAACTTTGGAATTTAGGTTAATGAAAGCAATTGATGGTGAGATGAGACTACTTTTATTTGGCCATTTCTTTTTTTTTTCTTTTTTCTTATCTTTTTAGTTGCTTTCTTTCATTTATTTAGTTTTAATCATTCATGCCATTTGTATGAACAAAAAAATGGATTTTTGTTACGTTCCAGTGAATTCGCAGTCTTTTTGATTGTTGAGTGCGTGCTGCGCCGCGTTGCTAATTACTAATCACAATTTACACGAGCAAGCGGAGACAAAATGAAGGAGAAGGCCCCATTTAGACCGAATGAACTTTTCACTTCTCAGACTGCAGGAAAGAAGATGGCTTGTTCCCCCTCACAGATTTTCCCAAATGTTTCAGCATTTACATAATGGCAGGCAGCCCTTTCCACCCCCCCCTAAAAAAGGCAAAAAGAACGGCAGAGCGCGGCACAACCAAGGCGTGAGACGCGGTAACATGCGAGTATACGGGCGGCCTGTGTTTTTCTAAAAGCCTAAAGCTGTCGTCAGCATGCACAATGTTCAGAGACGTTCAGGCAGATGTTCCTGCTCAGGCTTGATTGCATTCGCCAAGGCCCATCAGGGATTGCACTTAGCCTAGCTCGAGCTGGCAAAAAAAGACACCGAGTCCCGAGTTATTTTAGCTACGCTCAGTTCTTCCATTAGATGCAGCTGAAATATTGACGCCGCTCGCTCTTTTCGCCGCGCTCTCCTCCGTGCATCTCCGCTACCTAAGGTCAAGAATTAGTCGGACTAGATTTCTGTGTTAGACGACAATAGCTTTTGTCTTTCCGTGCTCAGACTCACAAATTCGGCTCTGCCCTTTTCCCTTTCGGGCGAAGAGCTTTGACCGCTGTCTGCTTTTTTTCTTTTTTTTTTTTTTCCTCCTCTCTCTCGTGTTTGGTTTTTGTCTCTCTGCTCTGAAGTTTGCATTTAGTTAAACCTCTTTAATTTCACACTTTGGCTGGTCCGTCATAATAAACTCGTGGTATCAAAAAAAAAAAAAAAGAAGAAGAAGAATAGAAATGAAAACCTGAAATTTAGAAAAAGATGTCGAGAATTTTCTACTTGTCATGGTGGTGGAGCAGACAGAACAATACCGCCTTGCATTTAATGTTTCTCTCAGGCCAAATTGTAATGTCTTGAAATAACTAAAGGAACGTTTTGCATACGTCTGTGTGCGTGTGTTGTGCATGTGTGTGTTTGCTCATTAAACCATGCATAAAAAGAATGAAAACAAAGCACTTGTTTCATCTGTTTGAATAGCCTGATCCTTAATTCTTATTGGACTTAAATCAAGTGAGGTTAACATTATTTATACAATCATTAGCATAAATCACAGTTTCTTTATGGGGCTTTGCAGTCTGTGCAACATATGAGACCCTCTGTCCTTAGACCCTCCAAAAAAGTATTTATTATGCATTTATACTCACTATTATTCTTATTAAGATTCCTATAATTTCATTCAGTACAATCTGCATATTGAAAAAAAACGAAAACATATGTCACACCAACACATGCAAAGTGTCCTGATGTGTCCTGAGTGACCTGATGATTTAAATTTTAAACACACAGGCGTGAAGATTGTGTGACTTTTTTGTGCAAACTGCGGCGCCTGCGAGGGGAGAACAAGTGGTTTGAGCTCCATCAGAATTATTTCTCTCCCTTGGATGATTCAGCCGGAGGTGTGCGCGAGTGTGTACGTGCTCGCAACTTGTTTATCTGCCTATCAACAAAGGCGAGTGAATGCATTCTTTTTTCTTTTTTTTTTTCTTTTTTTTTATCTGCTCATATCGCACGCACAGTCACCAGCCTTCTGGGAGGCTAACTTGCTGCATGCCTCAAAGGTTAAGATCGAGAGAGAATCGCGCTCTTATCTTAATATTTCAGATGTGAGAGGCAACAATGCACGGCGGCGTATAACAGGTGTACTCTGCTGTGGGAGAAAAAAAGGTTGATGGTATCCCCGTATAATCATCTTTCCTTATCACCTTGTATTTCTTCCTCCGTTATTATTTACCTTTAACGCTGAGAGTGCCTGGCCTTTTAATACGAGCCCGTTTTAGCGTTTATTTCCAATTCCCTCTGTTTCATATGTAAATCAGATCATAGTCTTGTGAAAAATAAAATACTCACTTTATTCATCCACCCACTTTTTAATTAGCACTTAGCACTCTTGCATTTCCAAGGATAATATACACTTTCACATTATTATTTTTATTATACAACAGTTGTTTCATACTTGCCACTACGCTACTCCTACAATAAAGTACTTTAAATGAAAGTCTGGAGTGCAGATTTATTTCACATTAAAAGCCCTCCAGCAGCTGTAACTGAATAATCCTCCCTTTTTCCTGTTTTTACTGGCTTTTAATGTGAAAAATCTGCAGGAGGTGTTGAGCTCCAAAGAGATTTTATTTACCATTTGAGCCATTATAATACAGGTTGTCCTATTAGAGACTGGTCTGTATTTGCGCTGGCCAAATTATTATTTATTACTGTTTTCGAGGACTGACCTATTGCGAAATAGCCCTCGGAGGAGCAACATTTATTACCGCGTAGCTACTTTGCGTCGTCTAATCCCATTTGAATTTAACAAACATCTCATTCCTCAGGTTTGTTAACCCTTATTTTCCATATCATCACACATAAAGTCATTCTAATTGCACGACCGGCGAGCTGTGCAATTACAAGTCGCCTCCGGTGCACCTCCTGCCTACTGTCATATCATTCACCTCTCCTGAAAGTGACCTAAAATCTGTGCATCCACACGTGGGGAAAGGAGAGACCTGCTTCCCAGCCATAATTACTCTGTTCCATATTCATGAGAGAGCGGGCCCAGTGTGAAATGTCAGTGTGTTTCCCACCATGCTTTGTCCTATGCTCAGCCAACTCTAATTGGACCGGCGCAGGTAGCCCAAGCAAAGGGGAAGATGGAAGCCAGCCTGGATTGTGGTCAAAGGGGCCTGTGGTTGAATTTTATCACCCCACCGCAGTATCAGCACAGAGTCTCACCAGTGCAGGATGGCCAATATTCAGCTACCCTGGGGTAATTAAAAATGTCCTCCGTTTAATTTACACCCGGCTGGTGAAGCATGATATCATTATTGGAATGCATTATAATTCAAGGTTATTATAGGCCCGCTCTGTTTTAGAACAGGCAATCGTAAGATGGTGGAAACCTATTAGAGCGCCGTGGTGCTAAACATTGGTTTATTCCAGCCCAAATAAAAGGCGCAGCGGCCCTCCGTGCATTATGTCATCCTCTCCCGCGACCCCGGGGACGTGACCCAAAACATCTCCACGCACCGCGAGTTCCAGGGCGCTGACAATTTTTGCAGTGACAGCAGTGTTGCGGAGCCACACCTGGCGGAGAGCTTTGCATACCTGCCGTACACCGGCATCTGTTATACGGGGCCGATTAACTGTGTTTTGATGCAAAAGCACCTCCGCACACGCCAGCGGCAGCGCGGAGAGGAGAGCTCGGCAGCTGAGCGCCACCGTCCCCGCCACTTTGTGAGCGGAGGGAGGGCTGAGGTATGTGTGCGTACGCATGTTGGAGCAAGGGTAGCAGGTGATTGTCTATTGTTCGACAAATTAGCTGACAGTCAACCTCCAGCTGGCCTGTGGGTGACACACGTGGGCTGAGTGGCAGGTGCGATCGATTCAAGAGCTCTGTAGCCGCTCCACGTCGCTTTTGTCAAAAACAAGCAAAATTGAGGTTCTGAATGACAGCAGAGGCGTGGTGGGGAGAGGTGGGGAGGGGGGGGCGCTGTTGAATAGTCACTCGGCGCCACACTCGAATGCACAATGACGCTGTTTTCGAACCAGGCCGGTCTGTATTGTTGTCCTCTCACAAGTACGAGTTGAGCAACGGGGATCTTGGACAACATCATGATGGCTTTTGGAGGAGGTGTTGAATTGAATCCCCGACTCTGCCTCCATGAGTGTTATGTAGCTGGTTCAGCTGCCTTTGTTCTCTCCCTGTGAAGGACGTTTTAGCCACGCAATCAACTATTAGGCAGCGTTTCAATCGATAAGAGCCGTGCCTACCAAAAAAAAAAAAAACTCCATTGTTGTCCGGCGGGGGCGGCGGCTCAGAGGGCCGTGGCATAACAAGATGGTGTCATGTGCAAAAAAGAAAAACGAACGTGACGTGAACTCAATATTTGCTGTCGCACAATGACAATCTGCTGCGCCTACCAATCAGATACTGTGACAGGTAGCATGTCATGCATAATTGTACTGTTTACCTCACAGCACGCAGCATATTTTTGCTGCTGCGAGAGGTTTCCAAAGTTCCTGCCTCGTGGAATTAATGCATATTCTGTACAGTGACTTGGCATGCGGGAAGTATTTTAGCTGGACATAATGGTTGGTGTTTCACCCTCAAACAGATAACTGTGGCATCCAAACCAGCACCATCTTTGGGAACTGATGGTTTGTTCATCCACTTACCGCAATTTATCTTCGCACCCTCCTGACAAGCAACTTCTCGTGGCTGTGAAAATCTTTACTGTCCTGTCATGGTAGCAAATCTTGTCGGGTGTTATACTGCAGTAATATATCTTAAAGATGAAAGCTGAGATGGCTCCCAAGGCTAGTATCACAGGCTTCCCTGTTTCCCGCTCTGTAGTCCCCCAGTCTAACACGAGGCCCAATTTACATCCGTCTACCCAGTGATTTAAAAAGATTGCTGTTTATAGAAAAAAAAAATGAAATTATGTGTTCGATTATCGATTATAAATTCTCCTTCATCTACGCATCCTCTTTACAGTGTAATTCAATCTGTGCTCATCTCCAGCTGTCCCATGCTATTCTTTCCTCTGCATCTTATTGATATTTGTTGGACTTGCTCAAAAGATGCAATTCTCTCTCTTGGTAGACAATTAGGCGAGCAGCACCGAACATTTACTCCTCTGGCTTACTGAACGCTTCCCTTGTTATTACTCTCCACACAGTCTACAGTCCACAAAAAAAAAAAAGTGAATTAATACAGGTGTCAAATCTCTGTTGTCTAATTATCTTGAATGATTATACAATTTCTTACCATTAGGAAATGATTTTTCTTAAGGAAAAACACGAAACCCTTTGAAAGGTTGATGATATCATGATGTGGAACAAACCAAATTCAAGCAGGACATTTAACCGAATCCATTACCGTAGATGTGCCACATCCTGTGAATCCCTTTCGTGACACTCGGAATGAAACTTTTTGTCGGGCGTTTGCCGCGTATGAGGACTTTTTTTCATTGCTCTTGGCGGTCTGAGCAAAGTTCGCTTGCAGGGGCAGGAGATGTCGTGCTCATGTATACATTTGTGTGCAGCGGCGTCCACACTCGAGCGCGTGACTGCGCAGATAAGCACAGGCAACATGAACATATTACCGCTGTGATGGTTTCTCATTCCTACACCATCCCATAAGCAATCATTTCTGTCTCTCACCCACTCAGCCGTCACATGTACCACACACGCAGCATAAAATCCCCGGGCGCTTTCTCCCTCAACGAGGTATGATCCATATTTCATATATTGCCTGTAAATCGCTTGGCCAGAACTGTTTTGACGAAGTCGTGGAAGTGGCAGGGGGCAGATTGGCTCTGTGCCTGACTCTTACTGTATCTCGAATACAAACAAGCCCTCCGCAGAAACTGTAAAAAGCTGTATATGGTTATTTTTAGTGTCCGTTTTCAAGGTTGAAATGCTCTCTATTACCATTTCTTAGCAATCTGGAGTGTTGTGCGAGTTTATCATCATATTGGCAAACCAGTGTTTATTCATTGGAACCAATTTGCCAGAGTGCATTAAGACAGGGATTAAAATGTTGATAAATGGAAAACGGCATCATCAGCCTTCGTGAAATAGAGCAATCAAACTTCCATTCTCCTGTAAAGTAGACTCGGCGAGCCCCTCTCCTCCCTCTGTCTGTGCAGCGAGCGTTGATAAAGTGAGGCTAAAACAGAATCCGCGAAGTACGTCCGTACGCTCCGCTTGATTTTTAAAATGCAAAGCCATTGTGTCAAGTCGTCTGAGTCGCCTGAGCTCCCCGAGTGTTATAGTTTGATCCCTCGGTGTCAAGGTTTATCACTCCTTCGCCTTTGATGAAGGGGCTCGTCTGTGCGTTTGTGCACGTGTGACCCCGTGTGTTTGTGCGTGCCGATCCCGCGGCGCTGGATCACCTTGAGGACAGTGGCTCAGGCGACGCCATGTGGGCGGCAAAATAGATGTGTACTCTACCCTGAAATGCCTGCAGAAGCTTAATGTCGAGGGAAGGAGGAGGAGGAGGAGGGAGATCAGCTGGGTGAGGGGTTTTTGTCATGCATCTGTGCCTGTGTTTGTACATGCTTTTGCACGTGGGATTTGCAACGGCTGAAGCGAATTTTCACCTGTAAAGGGCAGCATTTTTTTTTTTTTTTTTAAAAGGACACATTTATTACAATGCATAAAAGATGGGCGCAGTCAAAGAACCTTTTCGGAAAAAAACCTTGAGTGAGATGGGCGGGTCGATACCACTTTAATATTTGTCTGCTCAATATTCTTTTGTTTGGTTCACCGGAAAGAATGAGGGAAGAAAGGGTCCAAACTTAGAAAAACCCACCACCAGCGCCTCTAAAGCTCAGCGTGCATCATGCAAAAGATATTCAAGGTGTTGATTTGATGATATGTAGAGGGGCTGTTGGAAGGACTTTCTTCCCATCAGACTGTCTCTGCCCTTCATGCTAAGCTAAGCTAACTCTCCTTAGACTATTTAGCCTATGTATCAAACTTTATGTATTGTAAGTGGTATCAAAAATGCATGTTGAACTATCCCTTTAAAGAAACACCTGTGCGATGCGATACCCTCCAACGCAATGATTCAGCAGCGATACCACCTGGGTGAAGTTTGCACTGCTGAATGTCTGTCGATTCGACTCCCCGCAAGACCCGAGCTGTGCTGACACCTTTGTTTCCAGTGCCTGCGTGTTAAAGACGCATTCAAATGAGTGTATATTTATCCCCGGAGGCCTTTAGCGGGATACCTTCAGAGACAACCCCTTCTCGCAAAGTGCCGCATAATAACGTCGCCCCGTCACTCCCCCCGTCTCCCCCCTCTGTCCGTGACAGGGTGTGGGTGCAGGGTGTGATATCCGCGAGATCAGCCTTTGCCAGTGAAATAACAGAAGTGCGGGAGCCAACAGTACTTTCGTAGGTTTTTCGGAAACCGTTTGCCAACTTTGAGCCTCGCACATGACGATCTGAAAATATGAACTTTTTAAAAAATTTTTTTTTTAAGTGAAATATTACAGTGAGAGCGTGGAAAAAATCTGATCTGCCTTTATAGAGAGTGCTTCTAAAATAGCAAAAACTTGGCCCAATTAGTAGAAACCCCTCCCTTGAGAACAGTTATACACTCTTTGGGGGGTCTTTATTATCACAGGGGTACACTTACAGCTCCGTTCGATAGCTTTGATGCTCAGAAATGGAGCCTCCCTCTCGAGGTAATTTATTCCATTTTTTTTCCCACAGGCGGGCCAAATTAATTTGCATCAGTTATTTTTCAAAGTAGCATCCATAGGTAAGGCCGCGGCTTTGAGCTGAGCTTACAGAAAGATGGCCAGCGAATGTCAGAGGAACTTTAGATTATTACATCCTATTTTTGGGGGGGGGTTTGCATGGCGCTCGGTCGTTGTTTGCTGCGCGGCTGGCAGATGTCGCACGCCGCCGATCCTGGAGGCTGCAGCTGTTTCACACCAAGGAAGGATTTTGTGTGAGTGGCAATTTTATAGGTTCCCGTGGGGAATTACCCCCCCCCCATCCTGCGAGCTTTCCCAGAACTGGTATAGATTCAGCATCTTAATTGCTCAAGGGCTCTTCTGCAGAGTTAGTACTTTGCAGCACACGGGTTAAACTCAGGTTACCCAGCTGAGGGATAAGCCAAAAGGCAGCCGTGCATTTTGAAATATTTGCGTTTTGCCTGGTTTGTACTCCAGATCGGTGGAGTAATAAACCTCATTTAGTCGTAGTTTAGCCCCAGATGGATCCAGATTCCGCAGATTTCTGATGACTGAGCTCTGAAATACCATCGTGTCGCTGCCTCTTGTCGCCGGTTCGAGAAGCCACCCACATGAAGCGCCATCTATTTTTGTTCTGCATTTTATCAAGGCCTCCGTTTCTTTTTAAAGACCACAGGTGGCATAATAAACTATCCGAGTCTCCTCTCCAAAGGTGCTCTAAAAATGTAGGCCTCAGGTTCAGTAGCTAATGAATGTTCCCGCGTCAAAGACTTTTGCAATAAAAACCCTAATCCCTTACACACATCTTTATTTGTGGCAAATAAAAGGTGAGATGGAAATCTGTGTATGCGGAATTATTGTCTGTACTGTAGAAACTAGGTCTTCTGGGAGTGTATTGTTCCCTCTGCCGCACCCAGGGGAACGCGCCGCAATGTGTCTCGATTCACATATCATATGAAAACAAAAATACATTTGCGCGGTTTAATCACTCACTTTTAATAGATTCCACAAGCGTTTTTTTTTTATCTCCTCACAGGAGTCAAGTAAAAGGTGGATGTTAGAAGTCGGCTTGTGGCAGTTCCAGTTGAGTGTGTTCGCTCTTTTGCAGGTCTCTTTGTTGACATTTTGTGTACTTGTATTTCATTTTGGGTTGCTTGGGCTCACTTCAGCTCGGCTTAGTGTGAGCTGTTGTCTTCCAATTTAGGGCCGGCGCTTCATTCATAAGTTATACGGATGTTACTGCATTTTTAATCTTTCAAACAAACGGCCACGTTTCAATTGCTGCCTGTCAGTTCTGATTTTATGATTCATTTATTATTAAGTGTGTTAGGCTGCAGTGCAGTGCAACGGATGGATTACTGCACTTTAGCCACGGGCAGGGTATGAGTGTGCTGTATGTGTACGCGGGAGAAATGGATGGACGTTTGCTTGCACATGTGTCCGCGTGTTTGCATCTCGCCATGGGTGGCTTTAACGTTTGTCGGAGTCGTGTCGGAGCAGATGCGAGTCGGCCTCACGCTCACATTTAATGTTTGTCTGTTTGACTTCTGAGTCAAGAAATGTGTCCGCTGAGAAAAAAATTTTCAGGATTGTCTGCTCGATAGCTCTATCTCCAGCCACCTCTGTTTGAGGGGAGTGAACCATCCAAAATACTCCAACCATATCATTGATTAAACTCAAGGTCCGCTAACTGAACTTTTTATTTTTTTTCTTTTTAGTCAAACTGCTATTTCAACATCGAGAAAGAAACTTCAAGTTCAACATATCTCTGATGTTTCTTGTTTTTTATGACTCACCTTGACACTGTTTGTCAGTTTTTGCCCAGATCTAGCTATCTAGGACTTTTGATTTAATTACCTTTTACGAGCAACCCCTCTCACGTTATCACTTGACACTTTGTTGTGATAAAACTATTGATTATAGCCACTTTAACCTTATCACTTCGGACAATCCACAAGGCGTTGTCGAGCTTTACCATCAGGCCGAAAGGTCAGCGTTGCAGACTCGATATGTTATATATAATTGACAAATTGCTATAAAAACGTAGTTCCCAAGTGGGATAGTAATGACCCCAATGTCTTTCCATCCTTTTTTCCCGCTTCTTATGTGCAAAATGTTTTATATTGTGGTGTGCAGGAAACATTGCAGCCTCTAGGGGCTGCTAGATTTTTACAGTTCTTCTCCCTCTCTTTGTCCGTTCCCATGCATGGTTTTTGTGTGTTGGGCACGTCCTTTAGAAATAAAAGCTCGACGCCTGTGTTATGAATGAGGCAGCTCCACGCCTCTGACTTGGAAGCACAAAGGATTAACAGCAGTGGTGCATGTGAACTGCTGAGTAGCAGACAAAACAAGAGCTCTCCAAACACACACACACAAGCACACGTGTAGTTTGTTGAGGAGAAACGAAGCCGACTTGAAAGCCGGCTTCAAATGAAGTTCGGTGTGTCGCCGTCTGTGCTGTTGTCGCCGCCGTTTTTCCACCGGGGAGTGCGTCACGTTTCTCCCGCGCGAGGCTGCGGCGCTCCGAATACCCGGCGACGCTCTTTTGTCCTCCGCCGATCCCCCTTTTAAAGCCAGTCACTTCAAACGCGCCGGAGTTCGGAGCCGTCGGAGCCGCGTGGATGCTCGGTTGTTGGGACGTCACTCGCAGGCTGTTGTTGTTGACTTAACGGAGGACAGTGGGAGAACAAACCTCGAAAACATTGGGTTAACCTTGGAAGCGGCCTGGTGGATTCACCGCCCTCTTGACAACCATGATTCAAACACCACAACAACAACAAAAAGACTTTTATCTGACTTTCATAGAGAATGCTTACAAGTCTAATTGTATATCATTGACCAATAACACTGGGTAAAACCATTCATTAATGCTGATATATTTACTTAACATAACACATATGTTACAGTCCCAAATGATAAGATTTAAGGATTTACTTACTTTCAGTGTTTTACATCATTGTAAATTCGATATCATTGGTAATTTTTAACCATCATTTTTCAACATTTTATTGATTAACCAATCAATTTATGC
>JAOXYL010000036.1:17125725-17137443 GCA_028564955.1 Terapon puta | reverse complement strand
TGTGTGTCTGTGTCTGTGTCTGTGTGTGCTCGCCCGCGTGGGTGTGTGTGTGCACGTTGCCTGTTTACAATTCAGGAGCGAGGGACTGACCCTGGTCTTGGCGTGAGTTTAATTACAGATTCAGAGGAGACCTTGGAGGTAAACATACCGACACAACAGATACATGCTAATGCTCGCACATACTGTACGTGTGCACATACACATGTGGATACACCGTACATACGTGCACACACACGCACATTTAAACACGCACATGCACGCTTGGGACTTATCCCCTCCCCTCGCATATGTAAACTCTTAATTAGAGGCAGTGACTAGGAATGATCCTCTCTGTTAGGGCAAAACAGAGCGGAGGTATTCATGAATAAGGGAATGTGTTCAGGCCGCTATAGGCATGAATATCCAACAACAATTTATTTTTGTATTATTTTATTATTTGATTATCGGCAAACTGAAAGAAACTCTTTCCTCAATGAGCTCTTTTTTGTTTGTTTTTTCATTGGCTGTTGCCAAGAAAGGTGCAGGGACAGAAGGAGCTCGGCGATAAGGCACCGAAGGCGTCACATGTTTTTGTTTCATTAGACTATTTCAATATGCTGCTCCCTTTTCTTTTTTTTTTTTTCTTTTTCAATCAGTGGTGGTATCAGTGCACGTGCTGGGGGACGAGCACTTCTGTTTGCTCATGAGTAGAGCCGAATTGACACGAACAGCCTTCAGTATCTTGTTCTTCTGCAGCGGCTCAGAGTCGAGTTGTGACGCTCACAAGCGCGCCACGAGATCAATTATTCAGTATTTAAGTTGGACAGAAATATCTCCGCCGCTCTCGTACATCGGTGGCGAGGATCACGCTGTGTAACATGTAATCGTTTAACGCAGGTCCACCCACAGAGGAGTGTTTCCTCGTGTGTCGCTGCCTTAGCAAACACGCGTGTGTGAATATTCATGGGTTATTTTGGCGAGTGCAGATCAGCGCTCTTTACGTGGATACGGACGGAGGGCGCGCTACAAGTGACAGCCGAAGCATCGCTGCTCTGCTGTAAATCGGGCGGCCATTGTTTAAAAGTGAATGAGTCAACTGAATAACAACCGTGAGAGTGGTTTGACCCGCTTTGAAGCTTCGCCCTTAGCACTTAAGGGGAATAAAAGAGGGGGCGCGCGTGCCGTCTGCCCGTGTGTGTGTGTGTGTGCGCGTGGGCGTGTGTGTGTGTGGCAGTCGTTTGATGAGGGATCACCTTGAAGAGAGTGGCTTCGGCAAAACCATCTTCCAACGTTGAACGGACCCGACGCCGTACTGTACGTCTCCAGAAGGTTAAAATGGAGGAAGAGCAGGCAAAAAAAATAAATAAATAAAAGATCCTGTTCTATTTTTCCTCTGAGGTAAGCTCCGGCTGTGTGATTTGAATAAAGGCCCGCGTCAAATCCGCCTTTTCTCCCGCAAATTATCAAAGGATTGACATTTCGAGTTTGAGTCTGCTGTTTTTCTTCCGCAGGCCCTTGACACAGTGCGAGGGAAAAAAAAAAAAAAAGTATTGGCACTTAGTTTAACTGAAGAATGGCTCCTTCTCACTGCTGGGAGAATAATTGAAAAGAAAGCGAACAAATTCCAATGCAAATAAGAGTCTACTGAAGCCTTTGGATCAAAGTGCGTTCAGAAACAGCGGAGTGGTAAATATTTCTATAAATATATTATGTGCTCACTTCAGGTATCTCATGCAGAATGGGAGCACCGCTGCACTGTCGGTAATGCGTACTGGCAACATGTTGACTTATTCATGCGGTAGCCATATTCTCCACCCCGTTAGTTTGTTTAGTTCTTAAGCCAGGCTTGTAACATGTCTTTAATGGACGGCGGTGTCGCTCTCTTGGCCTGTCGGATGGATTGCAGTTGTTTTTTTTGGTTCAAAGCATCAACCCCATTGGATGAACCGCCATCAGGTCAAAATGTCAGTTTTTTACCAAATTGGTGCATGGTGGCGTGTTAACATGTTAAACATGGACACTGCCTTTGTGTGAATGTTGTCATTCTGGTGTTAGCACGCAGCTAATGGAGCCATTAGCGTGGCTGCAGACTTTGACGGCCCTGTTTTTGTGGTCAGTGCAACAACCGGCCCAAGCAGCTTTCTGACAGTTTGGTGTTTTCCTGACCTTGAAATTTTGCTTTTTCACGACAATTTTGATGCACAGGTAGGAGGAGATGAAGCAACAATTGAACAAGGCAGTGCGAAGTTAAAGCAAAATGGATGGGCCTTGGTGACCTACCTTTAATAATCTCCCTTTTCCTTTTGTCTTTTTTATTTGACAAATTTCGCTTCTGCGAAAACACCCCCCCCACCGAAAATCTAAACTATTAGCCTCAAGCGACTGCACTAACCCTCTTTGGCTTCCAGTGTAACACGTTCCCATGAAAAATGCTAACTGTGACACCGTCACTATTACCCCGGGGTATACAAAGGGCAATAGCAGAATTTCTTTTGTGGCAAGGGCGGAGGAATAACTGCAAATTGAAAATGCCAAAGTATTCGTTTTCCTTCTCGCTGGGTTCACCAGCTCGTGGCAGCACACCGGAACGGTTTGTGTTGTCACAGCTGAAGTTATGAAAAATGTATTTGACCCCTCAGTCTCCTGTAAAATGTATTGGACCAGGTGTGGTGCCTGCATAATAACTTATCCCACATGTAGCACGTATATGAATTATTCCAATGAAGCGGGAGCCCGGTCTGCTTTGTGTGGCTGTCTACCTTGATGAGCTCTGTGTGTGTGTGTGTGTGTGTGTGTGTGTGCAGACAGTATACAGCACACTGGTAGATTTAAGCGATATCACCCTCTGGCTACTCATGATGGGTGCAGAATTAAGTGGAAAAAGAAAACGGAGTGAGGAACAGAGGGAGTGAGATGCTCGAGCGATTAGGAAGAAGAGACTCCCGCAGACTTTGTATGTTTTTTGTTTTTTTTTTCTCGGCATCTTGGAGAACGAGACGGCCGAGCTGGACCCTCATTTGAAAACATTTCCTCGCTCCCTCCTCCTTACTCGACTCCTTTCCCCCCCCCCCACTTCTCTCCCTGCTCCCTGTTTACGCTCTGGACAGCAAATCAATAGGAAGAGCTGTTTTGGGGGCTTAATTATGTGGTTATTTTAGGTTTTTGCCTTCTCTGCCCCCCCTATTTGCCCTCACAAGCTCAGGCATTTTATCTTGGAGGAGACAGGGCCGTTTTTCAGCCTGCTGGAGAGGAAGGGAAGGAGGCGAGGGAGGAGGAGAGGAAAGGAAGCGGGGGAGGAGAGAGAATGAAATGAGGCAAAAAAAAACAAAAGTTGAAAACGTTAATGAGGTGACAGTGACATCGCGATGCCTCTCCTCTCCCCACTTTTTCCTCTCATCCTGACCTTTATCTCTCTTTTATGCCTGCTCAGCTCAGCACCTCACTTTTTTTTTTGTTTTACCTCCCCTTCCTCTCTCTCTCTCCCCGACTTTCTCTCTTTGCTCATATTTCTTTTCTCTCACAACACAGAGATAAACATCCCTTTTTCTCTCCCCACTCCTGAACTCTCTGCCTCACTGTATGTTTCCCCCTTAAATCTGCTTGCTCTGCAAATTAACCAGGAGAGTCTGTCCTCGCAAAACTCATCCTCCAGGAACTCGCCGCCTGCTTCCCCCCCCCCCACCACCACCACCACCACCACCACTACCACCCTACTCGGTCACTCCAGCCTTGGCTTATTAATTATATTTATGCTCTCTGGCTCTTATAATTATGTCTATGGCTCCAACAGGAAGTAGCTGAACACATCTCATAATTATCCATCAAATGATTATTCATTTGAGCAAACCCCCGCTGATTGGAGCTCCATCCTTGATGCAAATGAATAATCCGTTGAGCAGAAATTGAGCTGAGCCAACACTATAGATATTTTATATTGATTTTTTTTTTTTCATGTTTTAACTATTCAGCCTTTTTTTTTTTTACTATTACTACCGGCTGCACAAATGGCGAATAGAGAAGAACAGGCACCTGTTTCTTCTGTTGATCCCAATTAGTTTGAGCGGCTCCGGCTCTCGTGTCACGTCTGTCTCCATGGCGACGGCGACAGAACCCCCAGATAACGGACAGGACGAGGGTTTCCCGCGGAGATCACGAATCGTGTCAGACGTGACCCGCGGTGACATCGCCGGGTTGACTAATAGGTCGCTTGCCGGCCCTCGCCACCTTTTAGCGACTTCCCCCCCTGAGCTCATTACAGCCGCCGTCACAACAGGTGGCGGGGACGCGGGGACGCCGCCCGGGTCTGTGTGACATCACGGGATCTCAGGTGCATCCCGTGGAATCCGCTACGATATTATTAGCCGCATTTGCACCGCAGACCGTGTCCTTGAGGAGTGAATGATTTATATACAGTACGGTATGGAAAGGGTCGCGCTCCCTCACGCTCGCACTTCTCTCATGCATTTGTCTCATGGCAATAATTAGCACCCCGGTGATTGATTCTTGATTCTCTGAGCGAGGCTATTGGTGCAATTGGCAGCAAGATGGAGCACCTTTATGGACAATGATTCGTAATGTCAGTTATTTTCGTATTCACCTCGGGGTTAATGGGCTGCCTTTAAAGAGTTTATTGGAACAGTTTGCCATAGGAGAGATGAATTATCTTGGAGGGAACAAAATGAATGGCCTCCTCTCAGTATGAGTGTACCTAAGTAGTAATTAGCCTGCTCCACTTTTCCATGGGTAAAGCACTGAATGGTAGTAAATGCACTTTTGCGCATTTGCGAGCTCAGGCAGTTGCACATTTGCGTCAAAGGCGATTTTCGTTACAGCGCGGCACTCCAGAGGAGAAACCGCGCGCAGACAGATGTGTTTTTGCAGACATATGCGCAACCGACAGATAATTCATCCCCTGATAAATATGTTTACAGCCAAAGCAAATATAATATTTCTAATCCCCTCCATCTTGCCCTGCAAGGACTGGATGAATATCTCTCGCTCTGCCAGGTTTCCAATGCAGTATTTCTCTTTCATTGTGGCTTATCACGGCGCAGGAGAGAGAGAGAGAGAGAGAGAGAAAAAAAAAATCAAATTGCAGAGGGAGACCGAAGCGCGGGGAAGTAAAGAGTGAATAAGCACGAGACAGATCGAGAACTGTGTGGGGAGAAAGAGAGATAGCGGAGAGGTGGCAGATAAAGTGAGAAGAAGATGGAGGGAGCGTGCGCACGTGAGAGAAAAAGTGATGCAGCGGTGAGGCAGACAGACAGATAGAGAGAGGGAGAAAGAGAGAGAGAGATTGGGATAGCCTCTCCAACCCTCTCTAGTCCGGGCTAAAGTAGCTAATGGGCTTGCCCAGACGCACTGAGTGGATATTGCATTGGGACTTCCTGCAGTCCCTCAGCAAACAGACAGCCAGGGTCGGCTAAGAGGCTCACTGGCCGGCCGGAAACATGATATCATCTCGCTCGCGCCGCTAATGTGGACACGAAGCCCGCCAGAGAGCGAGACAGACAGGCTGGCAAACAGGCGGGCGGGCAGACCGAGCCGGCGTGAACCCAATTCTGACAGAGCCCACGCAGGAACACCTGTGGGGAGAATTGATTGGGCGCACTGAAGGGTCAACGAAGGAGCGCCGCCACGCGTGCGCTGCATCCCGACACGCCCGGCCTGCGTGATAACTTTGCGGGATGATGGGTAGGCTGTAACAAGTAGCGGAACGGACACTCGGCCGCACGTCACGCGGAGAACGGGGAACGTGCGAAACCGTTCCCATCCTTTCCCGCCTGTTTTAGAACGAGCGTTACGCAGGGCGAGCAGCCGGGGGGAGACTGTCGGATTCGCGGTCATGGGAACAGAGTGAACTGTCAAAATTTTGGTTCCCGTTTGTGCACGCAGAGGCGAAACTGCAGCCCAAATTATTTCGATTGTGTCAACTATTTCCCACCCTTATAAGAAACACTTGGATTCAGCTGTTTGCACATAAAAATAAAAAAATAATGAAACAACTTTAAAATTGCTGAACATTTTTTTTTGGCCTGTGGTGGGAAAGTACACCAAAATAGATTTCCTTGAATGCACCTTGAGATTGGAATAAGCACATCTGCTCCTGCTACTCGAGACAAAGCGCTGGTGTCGCACCGACCGCCACTCGCCATTCCTCGCCTCTACCCCTGCAGAAAGCTCAAAAATAAAAGAATAAAAAAGGAGGAAGGAGCGCTGGGGGCTGCACATAACCACAATCCACTTGTTTTCAGTCCAGATGGAGACCCTTGTTGCATGTCACCCCATCTTTAATCAGCCAGCGTGCTGATTAAAAACACCTGTTAGTGATGCTCAATTAATCATGTAATCTTGTCAGGTCCTCGTGATTATTTTTGCATAAAAGTATTTGGTGGAGAACCCGCTGATTTCCATTTGATTTGGATCAAATTTGAGAAATTTGCCTAAAACTTGCACATTTGCAAATGAGCGCGCCGTCGTGGGAGGACGCCCACGGCTGGAAACCTTTCGCCACCCGACCGCGCTACCCAGCATGCAGCACCACACGGATTCAAGGGCTCCCTCGGGAATCGTTAGCTCTCCCAAGGGCGATAATCTGCCACGGTTGGTCACCGGTTCGAGAGCAGGTTAGAGGGCAGGAGTGTTTTCCTACCCGCTCCCTGACCTCTTGTTTATTGTACAGAGAACTGCCTCTTTGGAGCAGCTTCGGGCCGCCTCTCTCTGCCTCTGCTCGCAGCTTGGAATCACAAGCAGCCGCAGGAGGTGATATGTATTTTTATTTCGCCGCAATCCTGCGTGTGAAATAAACTGGGGGAATTAACGGGAAAAGATAAAGGGGGGATCGGAGGAAGGAAGCGGACCTCTTCCTTAGTCGGGTCTTACATAACCTTTCGAGACTTTAAAGCGCGCCTTAACCTGTGATTCATCCTGTTTTACAGGGCACTTAGTGGATATGGATAATTCATATGGATCCCAAAAGCCCCCTAGGGCCCTGTAGATGTAAACAATATATGTCCCATATTTGTCAGAATGAAGAGTGCAAGGAGCAATTCAGCCTCGCCAGCAGGATGAAGCTGCGGCCGCCCCGCCTGAGTGAGATTGATTAGTCGCTCATTACTCCATGCATGCCTGCATCAGTGTACGCGTGGGTGGGAGTGGGTGTTTCCTTGATTTGATTTATCAAGTGCTCAAAAGCAGGCCGAAGGATTAATCACAGCAATGATACCATGCCAAGCTATTATCTACGTTGCTTTATCTGAAGATGCTGACTCTTGCATGATGCTGAATCTGTGTGTGTGTGCGTGTGTTTCTCTCTCTGCTTGTTAAAAAGCGATTTGAATTGAGGAGAGATTACTGCAGTCCACGCATTTCTGTGTGATAAGCGGATTGAATTGTTTTCTTAATATGCGCGATGTATGTTTGTGCTTTTAATCCACCTCCGAGGCGTAGCGTGCAGCTGAGGAGGGAGGCCTTTCGTGAGGTCGGCACACACATTTTGACGCAAATAAAACACACCGCCGCCGGTGTTTCTGTATCTGCTCCCGCCTTCCACCTTCGCCCTCTTTTTTTTTTTTTTTGTCCGAACTCCACACTCAATGCGGGGAAACTTGACGATATCATCGCACACGCTCATGCAAAACTCCCCTCACCCTCACCCTCCTTTTCTCCCTCTCTCCCACTAATTGATTTTCTCCTCTCGGCGGCCGTCCCCGAGCCGCCGCATTTGATCCTCATTCCACTCTCACCTCTGCCTGCTCTTATCAGCGCCGGCTGTAAACTAAGCAGATCTTGTTTTCCAACAGAAGGCCCCTCTTTTCCGTCCTTTCGGCAATACAAAAATCAATCGTTCTGTTCTATCTACCCCCAGTCTGGCGGTTCGGCCGTCTCTCGGGCTGGCTATCTAATACAAATTGTCGAATGGAAGCTGGTGCTCAGATGATAGCAGAGTCTCTAATAATGCTGGCAAATGAAGAGAGCTAACAAAGACCGGGTAAAAATACTGACCGGGGAAGTGAAATGACCTGTTCTCTGATTGCATCGTCGTCACATCGCCCACACAGATTTCATCGTGTCAACGTCACCAACCTGCTGCTTAACATCTCTTTTTTATCAGTGGACTTTCATGATTCACTATCTACAAGTTTAAGCGACGGTCACAGACACTCGAAACTCGAAAATCCTCCCAGGAAAACGAACAGCTTTTAATGTGAAACGTCTCTACAGGAAGTGGAGTGTAATTGGCTCTCGCGTCGCAGCAATCAGAGAGATGTCAGTGTGGGAGCGATTTGAAATAATTAATCGGCGAAACTAGTATTTCTCTTTGAAGCAGCCAATTAAAACACACGCAAATCAGAGAATGCGTCTTACTAGAATAATAACACACACTCGTAAAGGAGAGGAAAATTATGACTAAATGCCTCTGTCAAACACAAATAAAGGCCTGCAACTCGAAGTATTTACACTTTTATGGAAATTATGGTGATGCTTGCAAAATACTCAACTGTTAAGTGTTAACAAGACAAGCTGAAGACAAAAATATGCACTAGCCTTCATACTGGACTTTACAGTGACTAGCTTCTATTACACATAGCTCTATAAACAGCTATTTCGCTATAGAGAGAGATTTGACTGTCTGCTACCTAGTCTACCTGGACATTTAGATAAATATCTATCTCTATCTAGTAACAAACTGACAATACAAAATGTTTCTATTCAATTCAAAGAGAGGAAGCTCTGTTTATTTCACAATATTTTCTCCATTGAAGTGACTTCCATGAAAAGCACCTGGCCGTAGAACAGTGCAGATTACGCCTTTGAATGCAGCAGAGAGAGAGAGAGGCAGGCTTATCCCAGCACCGCATCACTCTCCCAGATCCATAGGCATGAGCACACGGCCACGTGTCACCTGAATGGAATTCAGCGCCGATGCCCACGCATGATTTGTCACCGACGTTAAATCCACAAACCAACATCCCGAGCCATTCATTTTCATAAATAGCCCTTGCTCGTTTTTTTTTTTTTATCTCTATCCCTTGTCTATCCATCGTGTTGTTTTTCCTCCTTTTATCTCCTCTCTAATTCTCTTGTTTTATCTCTACTTTCCTCTCCATCCAGCCCTCCAAGCGCTCTATCTCTTTCTCTCCTTTTTTATTTTTTTTACCCTCATGCCAAGTTGCAGGCTCGGGCTGCGTTGAGCCGCATTCGTGACAGCGTCTGAGCGAATTAACGCAGTGCTGCCACTGTGTGCAGACATCTAGGACACACAGCAGAGAAGAGAGAGAGGAAAAAAAAAAAAAACCTCAGCCCCCGTTCTGTCTATCTGGCCAAGCCGGAGCAGAGCTTATCGGGCTCTACTAGAGGAGAGGAAAGAGAAGCGGATATTCACCCCACTGCAATGCCATAGTGTACATATCAGTGCCAGTCCAGGCAACATAGTCGCAGTTTTCAAATGTCAAATGCTTATGTATGTGTCCATGTGTGTGTGTTTCCATGTGTGTGTGTGTAAAGCTCAAATAACTTATACTGTAGAGTGAATTCATGTTTCAGCTGACCTTAATGTGTCCCTGTGCAGGAGGCTTCACTAACTTACAGCCCTTACAGGAGGTGGAATATGTCTCCTTTAATGCCGGGACAAACTATGGAAACTTTCATCGCCTCCTGCACTATTACCGCGTGCGCTCGAACATACGAGCCGTCGCTTTCAGCCGTTCCATCATCACCAATCGGGGCTTTCTTTGAAAACTGCAAACCCGCTCCAACTTCATTATCTCGCTCCTCAGGATCCATTTAGTTATTGTTACCGGTTAGCGGTTAGTGGCTGGCGAGTGGCAGTGATTCATGGTGAAAAACAACATCTTATCTAACCGTTAGCGGTGGAACAGGTGTAATTGATGAGCGACCAGAGGTGATTATTGGAGCTGGCATCGACCGCCGAATGCAGAATCAATTCCGAAGTGCTGCATCGATCCTCGTGGCGGCCGTTGATGAAGTGAGAGGGGCGCGTGGTGCCAACCCGGAGATGAGAGCGGGGCGATGATTCAGTGCGCCGATGGGCTTTTTTTTTTTTTTATCATTGAGGGGGGTTAAGGGCTCCTGTCCAGCTGGCTTTGTTAAAGTTGGCTGCGGCTGAGATCCCCGCCTGATATTATGACATTAACCTTTTCGTGCGAGTGTCATCTTGCACCAGATCTCGAATCAGAGGTTTTCAAATGCGGCGCACGCGACGAAACGAGCTCATAACATCCGTGCTGACAGACATGCTAATTCAGAATGCATGAGGAAAGCCAAAGAGATGTGCCGATCTAAACTCCCATGCTTTTCAACAGACCCAACTTGGCCAGTCTGGTTGGGTCTGGTTTCCAGGATGTTGCCGACTAGATAGGAGCTGGCAGGTGTGGTGCTTTGCAGCCCACTCTCCTGTCTCATGGAATACTGTCGCTCCTCCGTCTCAGACTGCCTCCAACTGTGTCTGTCCTCGTGTGTGTGTGTGTGTGTGTGTCCGTCCTACGTGTGCGTTTGTTTTCATTGTGTTGCGTAGCCGTGGTATCGCCAGGAGCAAATTCTCCCGCCATGCGGAATGCAACCCAGCATGGATCCACTTCAAAGCGTCTCCACACACACACACACACACACACACAGATGCACACAGACTCGGGCCGTATGGATGCACACGTGAACGGAAAAAAAAAAAAAAACAAAGAAAAGAGAAGAAAAAAAAAGTCCTTTACACATGCAGGCACATCTGCACGCACTCATCCATCGCGATTCGGGACTTGTTCGGCAAACGCATCGGGAGGAGGGCGGAGGCCTTTCGTGCGTTCGGCATTATTGAGACAATACACTCAAGTCACATAAACCTCAGCGCCCAGGCGTAGGGGTCTTAACCCACATCTCTGCGGTGACATTGATTTGAGAAATGACTGTAAACAAGTCATGAGGTCTGTTGTGTGGACTGAGCGTTTTCCAGCAGAATAAGCCCGCGCACACTGACAGCGAGGGCACGGGAGCACGTTTTTATTCCGATCCAGCAGGGGATTCATCAGAAGCGATAACATCACAGGCAAATAAAAATAGAATTGAAAAAAAGTGATAGATACGCGAAAGTGCTGATTGGAACTGTCATTCAGCTCTCTTAGGAAAACAGGATGTGTACATGTCATACGTATGTATTTATACGCGGGTCGTTTATGCGCGGCGTGCGTGTTAAAGATGACGCCCACATCATCCGCGCTCAGGATTCTTGGTCCCGCTCCTAATGAGAAGTGAGGAGACGCTGTCGTGGACGGGCGGCAAAGCTTCCAGCAATTTGTTGCTGCAGCCCTCCTCACGCGGCGAGGGGGGAGACAGCTAAATGAGGGGTAACAAAACCCAAAAAAACATTTTCAGCAGAGCCTGGGACTCACAAAACGCACCGCTCTCTCAGCCATCCTGGTTTTTATGGTTTTTCCTGTTGGCGGCTTCGCTTTTTTTATGGACGAGACGTGAAAGAGAGAGAGAGAGAATAGACAGACGTTTTTTTTTTTTTCTTCCAGCCAGAGCCATCAGACTCAAATCTCAAAGGAGCCCGTTTCCCTCTCAGTGTTTTTGTTTTTTTGGTTTTTTTTTACGTGTACTCGTGCCACATGTAGCCACGCAACCAGAAAATGGCCCGTTTTGTTGGCGTCGCGTTCGGCTGGCATTCATTTGTCGCGAATATGACCCGTCTCCAGTTGTCTTGTTAGAGCTCTGTGAACAGGAAGC
>JAOXYL010000036.1:17102779-17115490 GCA_028564955.1 Terapon puta | reverse complement strand
CTTCATTCATCCAATAAGAAAACACAGATATTAGCTTTTAGAAGATGTCGAGCTCCAAGCTTCAAACAAGTTTTTTTGATAAGATTTTTTTTCTTTCTACATGTTGAATTATGCAATGTTTTTTTAATTTTTTCCTGCTGTATGGGTGGAACACTACTATGCTTCTTTCTTCTTTATGCATCACTCCCACTAACTTTCATATGGTTTGATACCATTTGCAATAAATTATATTACGTTTCCTGCTTCCTGTGTGTGTGCATAAAAAAGTAGGTACAACAAAAACATGGCTCTGCAAGTGATATTAGTGGGAGGAAAACCTCCATAAGTTACTTTAAAACTTATAAAGGATATGATTCAAACTCCTGGCATCCAGAAATAACTTTGCTTTTATAAAGAATTTAACATCACCTTGTCTGTCATGGAAGTTTTGACCTCCAAAAGTGTCTGGATGCTGGATGTTTTGTGCAGTATCTTCACTTTTTTAAAGGATCTCTTATGTTCTATGATCCCGTCTGTGGTTAACCCTGGATTTCACCACGACCGGATGAACAGCGCTTGCAACGTTCCAATGCGACTTTGCAGCCGACAACCACATTTGCTGGCGTCACCGACCGTACGGGACAGCGCACAGCCAATTTCGTCACGCCTTATTTGTGCAATCTGAACCCCCCCCCCCCCAAAAAAAGAAGCAAGTTTGTAAAAAGTTCACACTGAGTAAATGTGACTGGGTTTTGAGTCATAAAGGCCCAGGGATAAGATCAGTGGTTTGCGGATGCTGTGTTGTATTTGTGTACGAGGGCCTTTCAGATATTGCAGAGAAAGGAGGCGGGGGTGTGTGGGGGGGGCGGCGGCGGGACGAGACAGAGACAGACTGGGAAAGAGCGTGAAAGAGAGGAGTTCTGGGCTCTCCGCGAAGCCTTGGCAAAGGCAGACGGGCTGCACCGTCCTCTGGGGAAGATTCAATTATAAATGATGCTTCCACTCGGAGCCATCTTGGAATCCCTTATTCTTTAGGAGATCTTCTTCACCTAATCCTCCGAAGGGTTTGGTGGCCTGCCTCTGAAGTGATATGCCTCACACACATTGTGCGTCATGCATTATGAATGACGGGAAGGAGACACTCATGTCCTAATTTCGCTGAGAGCAGTGCGAACATCAACACTGGAGCTGACAGAATGCTAATTTTTCTTGGTGGAAGAAAGAAAGGAAGAGAGCGGGATTGATTCCGGTTGCGGCGCTTTCGCGTGTCCCGGCTTTTTATTTGCCATTTTCGCGCGTTCGCCGCCACCGCCGCCGTCTCAAGCTGACCGCCACCTTTGTCCATCCGCCTCTTCCCTTTCACCCAGCATCCTCCTGCATCTCCCCCATCTTAAACCTTCTTCCCTTTCATCTCCCCGCGACGTCTCTCCCCCTTTCAGAAAATTCGGCTGGTGGCGGTGTGTGTGCCGACAGGTCTTTCTTTTCAGCCCAGTGTGCTGCGTGGATCTCAGCTGCACCCGCCACCCCCCCGCCCACCCTCCCTCTTCCTTCTCCCCCAAATCCTACCCCCCCCACCCCTTCCCTTTCCTTCCTCCTTCCCCCCCAGCCTCTGAAATCCTCTTCACCCCCCCTTCCCCTTCCAACCAGAGAGAATGGGAGCTGACATCTCCAGAGAACCGAGGAAAAGAAAGGAAAAAAAAATCATTTAAAGCCCTTCCTCTGTCCGCTTGCCGCTACACCAGAGAAGAGTGTCAGTAATGCAGCAGGAGGGGAGACAGAGACGGGGGTGGGTGGGGAAGGGGGGAGAGAAAGAGAGAAGAGGGCGGGCGGGTGAGGACTCGCGATCCAAGTTTGGCGGTAATGAGGGGAGAGTTGTTATGGCTCACCTTCTGCCGTTCAAGTCTGCACGAGTGTGTGTGCGCGTGCGTGTGTGTGTGTGTTTTTTTTTTTGTCTGTGTACTCACATTTGCGCCTTTTGCTGTGTTACATGAAGCCGAATTGAGGATACATGACTGCTTCGTTAATGGGTGTCTGCGAGTCGATTCCTCTCCTGTACTTCCTCGGCGATCTGAGGGTGATTTGACATGCCTGTGAGTGAGGAACCGATGCCTTTCCCTGTTGCTCCGAGATGAGATGAAATGAGATGAGGGGTGGAAGAAGGGAGGTGGGGGGGGGCACATCCTCGCCACTCGACTATCTCTCCATCTGTGTTTCTCTGTTCTCCGTGTCTGTCCTCCTTCCTCCTGCAAAAAAAAAAAAAGTGACTTCTCCACCACTCTCGCCTCTCCCTCTCCACGTCTCTCCCCACTCCTGCCGCGGTAGCACGATACAGATGGCAAATCAAGCTGTTCATCGTGGAAATGTGTCAAGTATGTCCCCCGCCAGTGAAGGGTGACAAAAAAAAAAAAAAAGATAAGAACTTTTCTGATTGAGCCATCGTACCGTGCGTCGCGTCACCGGCGAGGCTTCGCACCTCGAGCGATTCTGATCGCGGTCCAATTACATACGTTACACGTTCGCCTCGCGCTGCGGGGGGAAGAATTAGCTGTTTGCGGAAGACTCGCGGTAATCCATTAACAGTTGGCTTGTTCATTATGCTAGCTAGGTTAGTCCCAGGAATAATATTCAAACAGGTAATACATCTTGTGTGCGAGGGAACGGGCTGACAAATACTGCACCGTGGGCCAAATCTGGCCTCCCAGCCAGCGCGCAGAGTTTGGCGACTTTGCATAATTCCCAGCATGGCTTTCTCCGACTTCAACCCGAGCTGTGGTCTAATTAATCAGAGGAAACACCTGTGTGGGTGTGCGCGGTCTGTGATACGTATTACAACCGTGCATGAACTACAGCTGTACGGACAGCTCCTGGTGCTGAAAGGAGGGTATGAATGTGAATTTTGATTAAAGAATTTAAATACATTGTTCATCTTATGGTACTATTTACCCCAAAGAGAGTTATCTGAGTAGATTATATTTCCTAAAACCAAAAAAGACCCAGTTTTCTGACAGTGGCATTTAAGTCAAATAAGAAAATTGCATTTGTATTTTTTTTCTCTACTCTACTCTCCTAACTGTGGTGGACAAAATATTAGAAACATCTCTTATTCAACAAAAAGTACAAACTGCTGATGACCATAAAGCTGGATCAACACTTTAAAACTGTTTCAACTAAAACGGAACATTTATAATCGTCGTGAGCGGAGGATTTATTGCAGTTCAGACTGCACTCGTCCTCGCTAAGCGGCTAAGCGTACCCAAAGAAACTGGCAGCTGGGTGTAAAGAAGGTAACACCACCACAGCTGAGATGATTAGTCAATTAATCAGAGGGCCAATCCAAAAAATTACTGAGCAATTATTTTGATGATCTTTTCAATCATTTTTCAAGTAAAAAAAAATAGTTCCAGCTTCAAAAAAATGTGAAGATTTGAGGATTTGTGAGGATTTGATTGCAGCTCTGCACACCAGCACAGCATGTTCTCGTGCTCCCTGTCGACATTGGTTGTTTCCTGTCACCTGCCCTCCCCCTGCACTGGCGCCAACAACCAACTCCAAAAAATAAAAAAAAGGGACTAAATCTCACAGCAGCTGAGAGGCCAAAGCTTCTCCTGGCATTGTTGGGCAACTGTAGCACAACCACTGAAGTATCTGACTGCTCAATCCCGGCGAGCGGAGCTGCTGCCCGGTGGCTCAGACTTTATCATCCCGGCCGCCGGTGCCGCTTTGCTTCCCGAGCAGCGGCAGAGAAGCCGCCTGAGCCTTTTCCTCGCCGGCTCATAAAGTTAGAATACGACTCTGACAAACCGCTGTACAATATCGAGTAATCCACACAATCTTCTGTACACGCCGCGTAGACTGGGAAATAACTTTCTAAGCTGTAATCGACTGCGCTCCGTTATCGCCCGCTAGTTTTTTCTGCCACCCTTTGACATTCATTTAGTTTTCTGTTAAGTTCGCGCATGAAAGCAACCTGATATAAAATAATTGCGCAACGTTTAATTAGGCTGAAAATATCTGTATTTAAAGTAGACTTTTTTGTTAAGGTCACATCTTGGTGAGACTCTACGAACAAATGTGTGTGTTGATTCCAACACTGTGTGTATCTCACAGTGTGTTTTGTGCGCATATATCATAATATAGCTCCGGCTGTAAAATTCTTCCACTTTTCACTCCGTCCGTTCCGTTTCTCCCGTTTTTCTCCCACTTCTATTACTCCTGACTTTTGGCGCGTGAATCCATATAGTGCGGTAATGCCACAGCTTATTATGGCAGGGAAACAGACAGTGTAAATCATTCAGGGCTGGCTGTTTTCTTTACATAGCCGTTCTTCACAACACGCCGCCCTTCATCAATCATGTTGTGCGTTTTGTGCAGTGTCGCTGATGAGAGATGGGACACGTGGGCCGGCGGGAGCGGTGACAATGCAGAGACACGCACACGCAGGCACACATGCGACATGGGTTTTTTTCAATTTTTTTCGTGCATGTGCCATAAAAAGTACATTAAAAGTCTGACAGCACGCGCAGACATCTGTAGTACTTCAGCCGCTTGCAGCAAACTCGCCCCTGGCAGCTGATTGAGGACGGCGGGCGAACGAGAGAGAGAGGGAGAGAGAAAGAGAGAGAGAGAGAGCATTCAATCATCAGTCCCGTCCCTCGCTCTATCCCAGAGGGGAGAGGCAACAGTTGGAAATATGAATTATGAAATGATAAGAGGTTGTAAAATTGAGATAAATCCCGGTGATTACACAGCTCAGTATCTCACAATTCGATTCCTCCGCCAATGATTCCTTATTGTGGTTGTGTGAAGGACAGCAAGCCTAATAATTCCCCATGTATGAAGCACGGCAGGGGAAAGCATTGTGATGATAGAGTTCTTTTGAACGTGATTGAGGAGGCAATTACATTTCGCATCTCACTTTCAGGATTTTTTTTTTTTTTTTGTTTCTCCTTTTTTTTTTTTTTTTTTCTCGCCGAGGCTCCTCTTTCTTTTCCTCATTCTCCGATGGCAGAAAATTCGACCACATCAAACCGTGTTTGTCTTCTTTTCCCATCCCCTGGGGTGCCAGCGCTGCAGAAAGCCCAAGAGATAACAAGGGGAAAGACATAAAAGCACATAAACAACACACACACACCAAGGAGAAAGGAGAGCGAGTACGTGTGTGTGCGCTTGCCGATGTGCGTTCGCAAGTTCAGACTCATATGTGTCTATGCAGATGCCTCTGAGTGTGTGTGTGTGTGTGCGTGCGTACTTACACAGAGAGTTAGACTTTAGAGCATTTACCCACTGCAGCTATGTGCCTTGTGGGTAGCTGGCAGTGGCACCTCTTTTCTTTGTGGCTGCCCACACACACACACACATGTTCGCACACATATACACACCTCACCCACATCCAAAAAAAAAAAAACCCTTGACCGCAGCGTCCCTGCAACCTGTGCGGTTGGACAGACAGCAGCAGTCTTTTCCTACTGTAGGTCCTCCACCAGCTGCCTGGAAACACAGCGTTTTATCACAGCATGGTGTGGGGCCTGAATACAAGCAATTACCCAGTTATAACAGACGTGCGCCGCGGCAACCGCTCTGCTCTTGTTGCTCTCTAACAGATAGCATTGTCGCCGGGTACAATTCAAATGTGTACGTGGAAGATAAAGGAGGGGGAGCGTGTGCAAACATGCCTGTAAATAACATATGTAATGTATTTTTTTCCTTTCTTTCTTTCTTTATTTTAAGTCTGACAGGCAGTCTTCACACAGATTTTTTCCTGCTGGTCAAGCACATTGAAACCGGTGACCGTCCGTCCTTTCTGGCTCGGCGCGAAAATACCATACATCTCCCCCTTTTTTTTTTCTTTTTCTTTTCTCTAGTTGGGTAATTTCGCATGGGGGGGGTGGTCTGAAGGACAGGACATAGTTCTGTTCTGCAGACAGGTGTCCTGACCTTCTGTCTGCACTCCCACGCCTCGGGGGACCTCTGCGAAATAGAGGCCAACGCTTTGACCTAGTCTCTCATCCGCGGTTTGTCTCTAAACGGAGGCACACTGCAGATGCAATGAATCACAACGCTCGCTGGCGAGTAATGCATCGGTGCAGCGCCTTTATTCCAAAACGAACGCTGTAGGTTTGTGAGGCTCACGCGAGGTATTTTATTTTATTGTTAACTATCAAAGAATAATTGTAAAAAAATAAATAAATGCAGCCGTGGTCATTAGTTCTTTCTCCCTCTCATCCTCTCACTCACAAATCACAAATCAATTGAGCACCCATATGCTACAATTAGATTTCAAATGGCCGCCCTCCAATAGCCACTGGCCATGGCAAGATTGCATTATTCAAAGATGAAGATGAAAGTCCCCTCTGATCCACCAAAATAACATCTTGTGCAGTAATCTGTTTGTAGATTTGATTCCTTTGATGATATTTCTCCCCGTGGTTGGCGTCACGGCTGCGGGAGGCGCGCGCGGCGGCCGCTTCGCCCTCCTGCCGATCACTGGTGAGGCTTCAGCCTCGCGAGCGCCGATGGCACTTGTTAGTGTCCATCTCTGAAAGAATGCCAGGAACTGCGTCGACGGCAGATGAAAAGTCCGCAGTAATTACAAGAGAGAAAAAGAAAAGGGACACGGGAGTGGTTGCGAAGACTTGACAGACATTTTCCATGAAAGCAAATAACAAATTGTACTGCTTTTATCGGGATGCTGTAAGTCTTTGTCGTGCTGTTACCAAAGGGGGGGAAAGTTTTCAGGTCTTTCTGGCAGCCTGCTACAGAGATCTCTTTTCTTCAAAGGTTGACTTATTAATGGATCGAGTAACTTTGCAGACAATGAATGACATTCGTCTTTGTCGTTGCACTTGTCATTACATGCGTATTTTAAAAGGCTCTGTTTGCCAGACTGCTAACGTGAGATCCTCTGCCTCATGTAGAGTGGACACTGCTGCAAAACAGTGAAAACAATAAGCGAGTGTTGATTTATTTTGAATAAAGAAAAATATTTTCTTCATTTTTGCATGCTGACCTCGGTCTAGCTCATTTTCAATACTGTGTAAAAACACAAAACCTTGAAATTACTATTGTTTATTAACACTTTCTGGGCCAGGTTAATGCCTAAGGAGGAGTTGGCAGAAGTAATCGAGGGTATGCATGCTCAAATAGGCCAGAAAAGTTAAAATATGCCATTGCTTACCCTCGCTTTCATCTAATTAGTCTCCTTGCAAAATCGCTGAAATTCAATTATATTGGTGCTCGTTACATCCACACTTGAGTGGAAAAAGCTCCTCTTGCTCTGTCGTGAAGTTATTCAAATGAAACTCTTGACCTTGGGAGATTAGTCTAGCCGCCGCAATTGTACATTTCCTCCCGGTTGCTAACCACCCGCGCGGCTTCTTCTCCTCCGTCGAAAGCATCAGATGAGAATCAGAAATTATTCCGCACTAGATTTTTTTTTTTTTTTTTTTTTACATGCACACAATGAATGCATGAATTGGTATGCAGTGGACTTCCTCTCAGTGTGGAAATGCAGCCGGCGCAGTCTGGGCCCAGCAGGTTGTTAGGGAGATGTGCAACATTTCGGCGATCTCGGGTTCTCCGTCTTCTCTGTACTTGCGCACATAATCACCCACTTGTGTGATTGTATGTGCGAAGGCATCGCGGTTTTTGAGTGTGTTTGTGAGTGTGTGTGTGTGTTTGCACACTTTTGTACTTGAGCATCATGACGTGCATTTGTGCCTCCATCAGGGTGACTCTACGCGTGTGTGTGTGGCTGCCCGTGTGTGTGTGTTTCATGCCGAACATTGTCTTCTTGAAACACTAAGCAAATCTCCTCAATGTGATAATTGGCTCCCCGGGGTGCTTGTATCTTTGCTGCTCATCATCGTCATCCCCTCCAGAAAAAAAAAAAAAAAAAGTGTGTGCGTGTGTGTTAGATGAGATAGGCGAAGTTCGCTCGCTTGCCGGGGAAACTGATCCCGAGTCTGCCTGAACTCTTTTGGCGAGGAGAAACTTTGAGGCGATGAGACAGCCGGGCCAGATACGCCGCAACCTGGCTGCGGGCAGATTTCCGCTGTTTTCGCGGCGGCGGAGAGGCCTCGGCTTTCAGCGGGACGCGGCGGCGTGGAGGAAGTGAGCTATTTTAGGCAGGTGATACACGATGCAAACATCAGCTGCAATTGCCAGAATGTCACGGAGAGCAATCGAGAGGTTTTATTGTTTCTCTCTCTTTAGTAAGGAGGAAAATCTCAAAGGGAGGTGTCCGTGTTAAACCAGCCGTGTTGGGTTATTAGTCACGAGGAGCGAAGCTGTTGTTCGAGGGCGCGGGACGCTCCGCTCGCTCGGGTATCTTTCACGGAGCGCGGGCGACCTTAGCCGGTGGTTCGCCTCGCTGGCAAGCGAGGTGTGTAAAATGCAGACCTGTTCGTGCGCCCGCAGGCAAATAGAGACGCTCATCTGGTCGGCGGAGTTTCTCCCTCTCTCTTACTCCCTCTCATCCATATGTTCCCGCCGGTCTCCGGGGTATTGTGGACCACAGAGCAGATTGTTGGCCGCTTCATAGGGGGAGGCAGCGAGACAGCTGGGCACCCATCACAAGGCCAAGCAGATGTTCAGGTGACTCGGAGAGGAAGCGAACGGAGAAGAGTGGAACGACAGGGTGGGCGGGGGGGGATGCAGAGGGATGATGGAGGCAGAGTGGGGGGGGGGAATGAATTAATATATCGATGCAAGAACTCGGAGACTTCATTAGCAATCCCCCGTCAGCTTCTGAGGTGGGCCAAATGCTTTCCACTATCCGTAGGCCACAGGAGTCTGTTTCGTCTCCCATATTGATTCATCCACTAGTCTCTCTGCTGTAGGTCTAATGCCTTTGATCTCTTGATTATCTTTGCCTAAATGTGGACGAGGCGGCTGGGCGGCTCGAGGACACGGCGCTTTAATTCCGACGCACCTCGGGGGAACAGTCAGAAGTTGGAATTGAATCCGACCCTGCAACCAAATAATGAAACTTTTCTCTCACCAACCCCCCCTTTTTTTTTTTTTTTTTTCTCTCCGTTCCACGTGACGTCAACGTGACGAGAAATAAAAAAAAAAGAAAAGGAAACCCACAAACAACCCTCACAGATTCTGTGTCTCGGGGCCAAGCTTGATCCAATCGCAGCCTCTAATCTGACACATTTCTGCATAGTGGCTGATGTAATGACAATTTTCATACGGGTGAGCTTCTCCAGCCCCCCCGCTGGTACCGAAGCCCATTTTTCTACACAGCATTTGTCAAATTAAACCCGGCGAAGGTTCTTCGATTTTTTTTTTTTCGCCCCCTTCTCTTCTTTCTTGTGCTAGCCTTTGTTCTTTGGTTGCAGGTCTCATATATAATACATGAGGATTGGGAGACTTATCCGGTCCTGACCATACTGGCTGTTATTCCCTGGGAGTGGGCTATATTTAAGAGCTGGATAGGTCATAGATGGCGTCAGGGGAGCCGCTGACTTCTACCAAAAGGTGGTGGCGGCTGAATACCATTAAAGAAAAAAAACCTAAAATAGAAGTCGACACAGTTACATTGTGGTAAGATACCTGTAAGGGAATTGCAGTAGATTTAGCCCAATAATGGAGGTACTTTGGATCTAGTTTTGTCAGAAAAGTGTCTCGTTGCTGATGACACTCCCCAGTGTCTAGTTACCGTGTGTTTGTACATCACAGAATCGAATTTTTTTTCTCCTCGTTTTATCTGCCTCTGTTTCTCCTGGAACGCACCTAATCACCATCCTCTCTTTTATTTTCTTCCTTGTGTTTCCGCAGCTGGCACCACCTATATCTTTGGGAAAGGAGGGGGTCTGATCACGTACACGTGGCCCAACAACGAGAGGCCGAGCACGCGGACGGACCGGCTGGCGGTGGGCTTCAGCACCACCATCAAGGACGGCATCCTGGTCCGCATCGACAGCGCCCCGCGCCTGGGCGACTACATCATGCTCCACATCGTAAGTACCAACGTGCAGTCGGAGCTCGGCGTTGTTTAACAGCTTAATGTCACATTCGCTCAACTGAAGTCATCTATCTAATTAAACCAGAGCTAAACATCTGGTTGACGCTAATTATGAACTGTTACTTAGACGCTGCAGCACCTATAAATTACAATAAAGGAATCAAAGCTGGGTTTTTTTAGCTGCTATTGCTCGCGTGTTTCCAGCTTTACAGCCAGAACTGCAGCTGGCCGGGGATGATGACCGCGGATTATTCCTCAAGGTTTCCTCATTGCTGTCTTCAGGCCAAATCTTATCCCATCATGCTCAAACCGAATTATACAAACAGTGCAGATCCATAAAATAATAATAAAAAGAAAAACTACTACACTACTGTAAGTCTCTTTGCACCATCCTCTTCCAGTATAACCCTACTTCTCCACCATTCGGCATGAATAATGAATGCCGCTCCCCATACATATGCAGTGTGTTTTCACATGTTGGAGAGACATGATAGAATCTGGAGGGGTGGGGGGGCTGCGAGTTGGAAATTCTCGGCCAGTCGGCTGCGTACCCGCGCGGCATCTTAATAATCTCACTTTGCGACCTTGTGTTTGACTCGTTTACATAAGCATTAAGTATTTACATAAGCTAGAAGAGTGCGGGGCGTCGAATCGGAGGAGGTACAGTATGTGGGTGCAAGAAGGGTGGGTGGGGGGGTGAGTTAGGGTGTGTTGCTGACGGCGTGCGAAAAAAAATGCAAAAAAAAAAAAAGATGTGATGATGAGGAGGAGCTACAGTTGCTAAAGCAGATTGAAAGTCTTTTTCTTCTTAAAGAGCTCCCCTCATCTCCTGAGTGCCGGCCATGTGGTGCAGAAAAGCAGCCATCTGCTCCGCAAAGATGAGGGCCAACAACAAGCAGCTCTGAGCTGCTTTTACAGTATAGAGAGATGCAGCGAATATATTTTGTGTGTGTGTGTGTGTGTTTGCATTGGTGAGAGAGGAAGAGGAATGGCATGGATGGAGAAAAAAATAATAAATATATATAGTGGGCTGCGAGGGGGATGTGGGAAATCGCCTCCCTGCGTCCCTAACCAACAGCAGAGGAAGGAATTCATTTTTAATTCAGCTTTTTTAGTTATCCCACATAGCCAGCCAGGCAGGGTATCTCTTATAATTTGGCTGTGAGACGTCGGGGTGGCGAACGTCTTCATTCCTCCCGTCTCATGACGCTAATGAATTTATTAATAGAAAAAGGCAACTGGAGGTTTCGCCAATTCATTTGAAGACGCAGCGTGTTCTGGAGACTGTAGTTTTTTGCGTGTGTTTTTTTTCTTCTTCTCTTAACGCTGCGTGGGTAACACTGCACTGCTAATACTTCCAGCATCAATTGACAGCCGAGGGTGTACAAACAAAACGTGGGTTTCATTTAATATTAACCGCGGTTGTGCCCTTAAACTATGAGATACTTGGCAAAAATCACGGCACTCCAAGGTTCCCCTTTTCCCATAATTGCACTGCTATTGAACAAAAGAAAATGAGGAAGCCTGGACTTTTGGCCACAGGTGCAGATTAAATAATTAATCAGACCTTGAGTGAGTATTTAGCTGTGAGGCCGGTGGATTTGGTTGCATCTCGAGGACATAAAGGAAATAAACTACTTCTTAACCTCACCTCTAATGTTTGTTGTTGTCTGGATAATACATTTCAGACCACGCTGCTCTCAAGCTCTGTGTGAATATTGGATCTCCAGGAAGGCGCGGGCGTCGTCTAAAACAACTTTGCTGTCTGTACGAGTTTTATGCGCTGAATATGCGCTGTTAAATTTAAGAGATACTCCAGACGGCGTTGAAATGTCATCAGATTATAACCTCTGATGACAGACGTCAGGTCCTCGCTGTCAGCGTTTTTTTTTTTTCTCTGTGTTGGTAATGAATTTGGCGGAAAAGGTTAGAGGTGTTACGCCTGTCCATTCTGGATATATGTCTAACCAAAGGTCTCATCGGGCCCAGGGCCATTACTTTAGCCTTTGCAATTATTAGGTCGCTCCTTCAGAAGCAGCACACTAAAGTCTAGATGCATCACGCGCTATAACGTCTCTGAAAAGCTGAATATACGACACGGCGGAGTCAACAAAAAAGAAAAGGAACTTCTGCGGTCTTCATAGGCGGTTTTAAGACACCCGTAAGTTCCATTTTAATAAAACTTCACCAGGAATGTCTTTGACTGGCCTTGACTTTGTCTAAAGTATCTCACACTTGCAGTTTACTCTGAAAAACGGGCGTACGTGGCGTTTTCTTAAACGTGCAGAGCCCAGAGAAAAAACCTAATCACAGGCTCCCTCCTTAGTCTCCCTCGCTCTCGCGCTTTCTTCATTATCTCCTCTCCCTCCTCCCTGTGATTAGCTTACGGCTTGTTTGGCAATCATGAATTAAAATGCTGATTGTAGTGTTTACATTTTAACTGCTAAGAACAACTGCATGCTCGGTTTGAAATCTGAGGGGCAATTTGGGGTAATTTGCGGAGGTGAGCGTGGCATTTTGCCACCGCTGGTATTTCATTTTCAAGTTCATTTGATTTCTTAGTCCTAATAGTATATAATGTGGTGTGCAGCAGACCAGCGTCCCGGTCAGGTGACGTCTTTGTGTCTCATCCCGCATGGAGTAAGAGATAATCCAAAGACAATGACGTTTGTATCATGGGTGACTTTTTAGCACTAGATGAGGGAAAAGGGTATCTGTACTGCTGTGATCAGTAGTAACGTGTGTGTGTGTGTGTGTGTGTGTGT
>JAOXYL010000036.1:17083527-17094900 GCA_028564955.1 Terapon puta | reverse complement strand
CTTCTATTTTTAGTGCGAGCTCCAGTTCTGCAAAACACTCCCTTCTGTGCCCGAGCACACACACACACACACACACAGAAGCTGCACATTTCCTGTCAGGTCAAAGCTGAGGCCACCGTCCCCAATAGACTAGCAGTCTGATTGGGCGCCCGATTGGACCGGCGGGGTTGTGACCTTTTCATCCTGACAACATACTTTAAGTGTAACTGAGACGTGTGCGCGTATGTCTTTTTTATTTTTTTTTCTTGCGAGTTTTTGCAAGGGGTCATGTTAAAGTCAACCTTAAAGGAAAACAGAAGGAAAAATCTACTCACACACTTTAAGGTATCATGTTTAATCAATTCTCCGTCCCCGCTGCGCTCATTCTTTTCCCCCCAGCGCACCTTTTCTGCTGTTTAACTCTGGAAGCATCTCAAAATATTACCTCGCTGTCCGAGTGTGGTTAATTTTTTAGCGGAAAACATATTTAATTTACAGGTCCCAAAGCGTCCTCTTAATTGGAAAGAAGGTGTAACTGTAATTTCATAGAAAGTTTCTTAGGGAAGAGGGAAAATGTATTTTTATTATAATTAATGGGAGAACAAACAGTGTTAAGCGAAGCACCTTCGAGTTGAATGAATTAGTAGCATAAATATTTTTTTTTACCAAAGTCGGTCATCTGGACATAAGATAAGATAATGTGAGTCTTTATTGATCCCCAGGTAGGAAACTTCACCAGAAATATAAGAATATAAATATTTCAGAGGTGTGTTTATGTCGAGTGCAGTTCGGCCTGTAAAAAGATCTGTGTGATGTTTTTTTGTTGCTCTGGTGAAGCTTCATCAGTCTGAGAAAATAACCCCCGATAATATCCTCATGAGCGTTTTGGAGCTTGACCCATACGAGGAGCTAAAAGCCTCTGCGGCACACGTTTTCATCCCAACTTTGCAAAAGTGCAAAATCGCCGAATCGCCCCGTTAGAAATTTACAGAAGCCGTAAAGTAGAGCAAAAATACAACGCGGAGCAAAGGTCGCATTTTCCCTTTAAGGTTATGATGATGTATTTCTTCTTGCGTGGCATCCACGGTTAAAGAGTTGAATTGGGGTCAAGGCTCATCAAGTAAATATTGTGTGTGCGTGTGTGTGTGTGTGTGTGCCCTCTGGAAGATCTGAGCCCGTGGCCACGACAGTATGAGTCAGCACAGAGGTGACAGATGTTGAAACGATGGACACGGGTGAAAGCGCAGATCTCTCCACCCAACCAGAACCTGCCCCCTCTCCCCCTCCCCCGTCTGAATTTTCGCAAGACCCCTTTGATTAAGTTGGCTTGAAGGCTGAAGGCACATGGGTAATTCATTCTTCCCACATTATCTTTAATTTATTCAGATCTTGCCGGAACATGCCAGACTGGCCGGAGAAGAGAAAGAGAAGGCATGACTTCTTTCTTTCATGATTTAACCGGCTCATTCGCTTGACAGACTCACTTTTTCAAAAAAAAAAAAAAGAATTAAAAAAAGAAAATGTATTTTATCTCCTCCCGATAAGACCTCGTCTTTGCGTCTTTTGATAAATGACCATTCCTGACATGCACATGACGCAAGTGCACACATTTTAAGGGGAAAAAAAAAGTGTTGAGTTGCCCTAACCTGCGCATGTGTTGGCCGTTTTCCAGCAGGCTTCTGCCTGGACAGCAATTAATGTCATTTGGAGCGAAGAGGGACCTCATGACTCATTACATATGCCTTTTGCTCGGGAAAAAGCCTCTAAGGGGCCTCCTCCTCTTGTGTGCCAATGCTGCCACTCGGGGGATGGCACAAGTTGGATAACTCTCTAATTATAAAATTCACTCTAAAAAAAAAATGTCTTCTGCAGTGCTGGCAGGGATGAGATTAAACATTGTTTTGGCTTTAGTTTAGCTGAGCTACTTGTGCCCACAGACTCTATAGTTACTGTATGGATACTGTGGGGTTTTGCCATTTGTGCAGTTATTGTCCAACTGCCAAAAAATATAAGTTTTACATTTACTGAAAGCTATTGTGCAGGGCTCCAATTGGCAGCAAGATTAAAAAAAAAAAAAAAAAAGCAGTCTGGGTTGGTTTTTATAAACTTAGAGAGTCGCCTCAAAATGCAGCAACAGCTGAGCAGGAAAAAAAAAAAGATTGATTTTGACAGTGACAGCCCCGTATTTTGTGACATTCGACAAAGCATTATTTGATATTTTTACAGTAGCTTTAGCTGTCAACGATGGCAGAAGGGAGAGATTGGAGGTTGGGGGGAAAAAAACGTGCATTCGTACGCCATAACCTGCGACGACAGTCTTCGCTGAACGGACGAGGAGGCCCATCTGCACGGCCCATCCTGGTGGACCCCCCCTCCCGACTACTGTAACCTGTTCACAGTCCTGGCTCAGTGGAGCGCACGCTGGCAAATAGCGGGAGGGGCGGGGGAGGGAGAGGCAGCGAGAATAAGATAGAGGACAGAGGCAGTGACAGCGAGAGGGAGAGAGAGAGAGGAAGGGAGGGAGGGAGGACGAGGGCCGGAGATATGGGAGGAGAGGGGAAAAACAGAGATGGATTGAGGTAGAGAGAGTCAGTGCAGTGTGTCTAATCTCCCTTCAGGGGCGGTGGTGTAAGGACGCCTTCTATGACAGATAAACTCACCCGACAGCGAGCCCGAAATGACAGACACCCACCAGTGGTAGAAAGTAACTAAATACATTTACTCCATTTCTTCTCTTAAGCATTATTATTTACTCGTAGTTGCTCCATTTTATGCCGTTTTATACTTTATATAACTCATACTGTTGCTTTATCCTAGATATCTAGTAGAGATATTCTACTTTTCTGGTTTAGTTACTTTGCCAATTTAGATTATTAATACAAAGTATAATTAACTTATGCATTATGCTATATTATTACTGATTAAGCATCCCAGCAGCATAAAAAGTAGTCACATTAAGCCCCACCTTCATTAGCTGCAACGTTAATGCATCCACGGTTATAATTCAGTCATTTTATATGAATTTGACTAATCTGGGCCTTTCTGCACACTGACGTCAGCGGGGCGGAGGAGCTCAGAGGTGAAAAGAAACGAGTGATGTTTGCTCTACTGCGGCGGACACGGACGGGGAGGGAAGCGGCAGGAGGCGACGTCTTTTCGCTCTTTTTCACTCTGCTGAAGATTGTTTAGCTCTTAAAGGACGAGTCATCTTAAACTGTTTGTCACCATTTTTGGGGGTTTTTAATGTTTTTTTTTTTTTTATTCAGATTATGCTTCTCGCCAATCCGCGCATGAACAAACGTTGCACGTCCCCTAATTCCGTTGGAGTACCACTTTTCCGTCCTCGACATTAGGGGACGGAAAATTGCCTCTGCAGATATGTGTGTTTTTGTCAGGCTGCGCCACTCGAGTCTCTTTTTCTGCAGCTTTTTTTTTTTTTTTAAAGAGCAAATATTGTTCTGCGAAGTCACACTTTAAAGGAAGACCTCGAGAATATTTGACTTTGTATTAAAAAAGGAAACCTTCTCCTCGCCGGGGCAGCCTCCTCCTTCGCATTTTTACCTTCTATCACACACATCGAAAGTGACATCTCAGCGTGCGTGTTCCTGTCTCCCCCTCGCCCAGAGACAGCCCTCGGTATGAAGTCAGTGCTTCCGGAGACTCTGGAGCAGTCAAGGTGGCAGATGCTGATTAGGCGGCCTCACACGTGTGCGTCTGACGCGGCGATGAGTCTCGTTCGGGAGCGGCGACACGGGCCGACCTGGGACAGACCTTGAGAGTCGGTGTGACATTAAAAAACAACCTCCCACTGCCTCGCAAGATAGACAATATATCTGCTGCTCTCCCCGGTCGGCCGTGTAGTTATCACCAAATAGAAAGAGATAAAGATATATATGTGTCACTCGCCTATCTCTGTCTATATTTCTCTCCCTGACACTGTTGTGCTGCTGTCGAGGTTGGTGGGGGGGGGGGCACGCGGGTCCCGCCGTCACGTTTGCACACACGTTACTGCCGCATTTTTTCAGCGACCGTCACAATCTTTCGCCCTAATGTAATTAGAGTCGTAAAAAAAGCGAGAGAAAAGCGGCGTGATAAACTTGTCGGCGCGCGACCCTGACACGCTTACAGCGGGCGACACGCAACGGCCCGAAAAACGCGGGGAAGGCATCGGCGCAGTCGATCATTTGGCCCCCCTGATTAACATTAATGGCATCTCTCAGAATTACATTGGCATCTCCTTGCATTCCAATCACCTAGATTTCATGCCTCCTCTCTGCAGGCAGCCCTGTTAATTGTGAGAGAGGAGAGCAGCAATGAGTGCTATCTGCTGAGCCTTTGATATGCACTTATCTTTTAGCAGTTTCATATTATGGAAAAGAAAATTGCCTTTAAAAATGACTGGTGCCTTATTACTTTTGGGCCAATTAATTTAATGAAAAATAATGCCTTTTTTCGAAATAGCGGGGAAAAAATAATTACGGAGAATAATTGACAAGGAAGGACAAGCGCGCGGGGAGGATTGTAAGTAGACACGAATGCAAATTACTATTATTTTGTACTTTATGAATAATACTTCATGATCATTTTTCAGACAGGCCTCATGGTTCTAGTACAATCCAGAAGCGTTGGGGAGACTCGGTTTGACAACTGCGTGCCCTGAAAGTGTCCAAAGCATTCAAGAAGTAGGGCACTTGCCTCAACGTTCCTTGAAGTGGGAGAGACAGACCGACCTAGATATCCTCCTGTTTATTCAGCCATTTTAGGTGCTGGCTATTCATGTCTCCATTTCAGCGATCCCCTTTCACCACCTCTGCGTTTTCTCCCCCCCTCCCTCCTCACGCAGCTACTTTTATTTGTTTGTTTGTTTTGTCATTTTTTTTTGCTGTCTTTTTTTTTTTTCTTGCCCTCTGTCCATATCACCTCTCAGTCTCAAAACATACATGAAAGTGACTCTAAGCAGCAGTGACACGTCGAGACAGCTGCTGAGATGCCCCACGCTGCGAAGCAGTAGGCGGCCCGATAGCCTGACTTATCTCCAAAAACCCTGGCGTAAAACTCTTCCCAGATTTTTTTACTTTTCACTTAAAAAACAATCATCTCATCTTTTTTTTTTCCTCACAATCCTGCACCCATCCCTACGCTGATAACTTAAATATCGCCCCATAATGTGAGGTAACGGCCTAACAATCAGTTGAACAATTCTTTCAAAGACGTCTTTAATCAATCATCATCATCTCTTCGTGTATTCCTGGGAGCTCGGCGCGGTTCTGGTTGATTTAACTCGGCTCTAATGCACCGGACGCGGCCGTGAATTCGAGATGAATAAAGGCAAAGCGGGACTTGGAGCCTTGACCAGCATCAAGCTGACATGACAGCCACGCGCGCGGCGGTGGCATATGTTGCCCAGCGTGGCTCCCGAGCCGTCGCCGCGGGAGGGTTTGGACTCGGCTGCGGCGTTGTGCCCGTCGAGGTATTCGTTCATACGTCAGATTTTATCTGCCCGAGGTTACAGCGCGGTGCGCGAGAGGTGAAGATGCTCGCTTGTTTCTGAGCAGAAGTGGCGTTTCGGGTCATTTTCAAAAGTAAAAGTGAAATTTAATTTAAAAAATACTGCGTTACAAGTAAAGATCCTGCACTCAAAATCACATTAAAGTAAAAGTATCATCGGCAAAATGTGCTGAGAGGATGAAAAAAAAAAAAGTACTGGTTCTGCAAAATGCTAAATATTCATTGCAGCTGAAATATTATTAGATTGTCAATACTGATGCATCAGTGCACAAGCAGCATTTTACGGGTGTAGCTGGTTACGGTGGAGCCGGGTTAAACTACTTTAGATAGAGTGCGATAGTTTGTTCCAGAGGTTTCTTACCTTGAGGTTGAGTACCCCGAGAAGATAAATCCGCGGTGTCGGGGGATGATTAATAGGTTAGGAAAGAAGGAGCACATTCATCTTTAATACTTTTCTCCCTTCTTATCTTTTGTTTTTCTTTGTGAAATATCGGATAATTTGACCCCTCTGCACCCCTGAGCAGGTATTTAAATGAAACCGCCTGACAGGTTAAGAGGGCGAATGTCTCTTTGGTTGAATTAGTAATAACTCACAGACATCAGAGACATGACAAGTGGCTCCAAGCAGACAGTTTTTTTTGGAAAGGGTCACAAACCAGCAATATTAGGCTCCGCTTGTTTAATCTTTAATAACGATGTCGAGCTTATGAGCCGATTAGGGTTTCGCACAACGTCTTTCTTAAGCGACTGGTTCATGTCGAAAAGGAGAGCGAATCAAAAATCACCCTCCATTCTGGGAAAGTATCTCTCCCTGGTGTGGACTGAATTTGGTGACAGTTTTTTTTTTTTGCTTGCAACCATAAAAGTCCTCTGCGGGCGGATATCGCTTTTACACAGAGTGACTCCGAGATACAAAGAGAGAAATGACACTTAAATACTTGAGCCCGGTATCCTTGATGTCAGGCACTCTCCCAAAAAAAAAGGCTGAATGTGGACAATACTAAAAACTGAAGGGGCTCTCGTACAGATCCACTCCTCCTGCGGCTGCGATGGATTTTTATGTTCGGTCCCAATCAGAAAAATGACTTTACCTGTTGAATAAATGAAGGGGAGTGTAAAGTGCAATATTTCCCTCTAAAATATTGCGGAGTAGAAGCATAAATATGAACGTTACACATAGTGAGGTAGATGCACTTTGATGCTTTTCACACGGCCGTGATGTAAACGCGATCGCTCGGCGCCACGTCGGCCGCACAGGTGCTGCCGAGTGCAAACTTCCCGAGCCCCGTTAATACATCTCCATTATAGCCGTGTTTATAGCAACTGGAGATTCACTTTATCTTCTTACCGAATCATAATCTCTCCGAGTTGAAGCAATTACACTGCAAATGGTGCGAATTTAAACAGCAGCAATCGGTGTCTTCGGCGCTTAGTGGGAGGGAGCGACCCACGAATTGATATTATCGCAGGGAGACGTGGCGGATTTGAAACTAAATGAATCTCAAATCAAAATAAAATGAATCTCCTCTTCAGAAGACTATTAAAGACTGAGAGAGAGATGGAGAGAGGGAGGGGAAAAAAAAGAAAAGAAAGGAGGAGTGCGGTTGGGTGCCTAATGCACTCCATTCTCAGTTAATCATTTTTCTGCAGCTCTCTCTGTCTCACCACCTCACCTCAGAGCCTCTCTTCTTCTTCTTCTTCTTTTTTTTTCCTTTTTCCCCCCACACGTCCACTTTCATCCTGTGAGTCTATTCTCTCTCTCTCTCTTTCTGTTTTTTCTTTTTTTTTAAAACTCCTCTCCCTCTGCCTTCATCGCCTGACACCTCAGCAGGCAAGGTGGAGGGTAGAGTCTTGATCCCAGGCAGGTTACCCTTGGCAACAGACCACCCACCCCTCTGCTGCCAGCGCGTTTCGGGCGATCCAACTAGCTTTGGCGCCAGTGTTTGCAACCACCGCCCCCCCTCCCTAACCCACCCACTACTCCCCCCTCGGCGGAGAACAGAGGAGGCTTTTTTTTTTTTCTGCCTCATCATCTCCCGTGATTGGGGAACAAGCACCCACCCCCCTCCCCTTGTGTTTTTACTTCGCTTTGCCCTCCACGATCCAGGCCTGACATCGCCGGTGAAGGGAGGGTGGGAAGGGGGGGGGGATCAGAGCGCCGTCTAATGTAGATGCCATCCATTAGCATGAGCATTTTAACACCTGTTCCCGGGCACGTGGGCGGTTAGCACTTCTAATTTTAATGCAGGGTGCAGCGACAACATTGGACAAACAAGGGCTGTGACAAAAAGGAAAAAAAAAAAAAAAAACGTCAACCGTCTGTGTGTGTCTGTGTGTATGTCTGTGTGTATGTCTGTGTGTGTGTCTGTGTGTGTGTGTTCATAAGCGCGGTTGTGTGTTTACATTCATCAGTCCGTCTGTTTGTGCCTGGAAGTGCGTGCCCAGAATAGTATGTGTACATAAACAGATGGATTAGAAGCTGCGTCTCTCTTTCACCGTCTTTTTTTTTTTTGTGTGTGTCTCTCTCTCTCTCTCACTCGATGAACTGCGGGCTCTTTGCTCGACGTTCAAAGACGCGTCTGTGGCGACCAGACGCGAGACAAGACAGCAACTCCGTCCATTCCCACTGTATTAGAAAGCGCCTCCTCCCATTTGGAGTTTATCTCTCTCTCCAATTATTACCATCCGTTTTGTTCACTGGGATGATGTGCAGCTTTATGAAGTCACTGCTGTTTTTTTTTTTTTCTTGTTTGTTTAGTTTTTTCCCCTCTCTGCCTCCCTGTCTCCCCGCGCGGTTTGTGCTTTGCATATTACCCCAGACATGGTAAGGAGAGCGTGCAAAATACAGAGGGCAGCTCTTCAAACAAGCTGAAATCTTTTGTGCTTCTATTCAAATAATCCCACCCCGTGACTCTTTACCAAGCAGCCGCAGCGATGCATGTGATTGTGACTGAAGGTATTCTCTATGGGAAAACTCACTAAAAGGTCACAGATAAAGTGTCTTTGTGATTTTTTTTTTTTTTTTTTAAAGTGCAGTGCACCGGTGCTGTATTTATATATTTTTTTTCCATTTATTTTCACTCCAATGTCTGTTTTTTTTTGTCTTTCAGAAATAGTGGATTTGTGCGAAAACAGACATTAGAAAGTAGAAAAAAAAGAGCGAGAGAGAAGTGGGATGGAGTGAATGTAGGATGAATTGTGTCCTTGCTTGATTTATCGTGCACTCGTTTCATTCTGGGGGTACCAAATAGAAAGTGCTCGAATTCAGCAGCACATTAAATTAAATATCTGCCGAACAGATTCTAATTTGATCACCAAGCTGTTTCAATTTCATTAGCCTAGTCCCTAATGGACTTTCACAGCATATTATTCCATCTAGCACAAATCCCATTTATTGGCTCTTTTTTTTTTTTTTTTTTTCCCTCCCTAAATGAGCCCTCTGGCGCACGGGGACCATGTGGCCCAATGTGGTGCAGGGTGAGGTCACACAGAACCTGCTTTTTTCCTTTTAATGGATGCCGGTGCAGAGTCGCAGCGGGTAAATGACATCAGAATCCGCGCCGCTCAAATCAAACCAAAGATTTACGCCGAGACCTTAACAACTGTTGCACAAAAACATCAATACAGTGTGTGTGCATGTGTGTGCATGTGTGTGCGTGCAGGCGACAGAGGCCATTTTGCATAAGGCCCGAGTGCATGTTGTTTCTGGCCGGCGCACGCTGCCTGGTAATGGTGCAGACGAAGCAGTGCAGCAGCAGGTCGTGCAGGTGAAAAGTTTTACCGCGCTTCTGCGGTTTAGCGAGCTTGTAATTATGCAGCATGCATCATAATTACCTCAGCTGTGTCGTATTCGGACCATAAACAGAGACGGAGAAACACTTTGAATGGATCTGCTCTCCAGATTTTTTTTTTTTTTGTCTGTTGGCAATCTATGATAACAGGTTGGAACAAAATTATATTTTATGGAGGTCGATGATTATATGGGAGGTGAGAAATGTAAAGATACTGCTTGTTTCATCTGCGCTGCTGTTGTGGTTGTCTGTAGGTATAATAAAGTGAATGAATACCTTGAACTTATCAACTGCACAGTTTCTTCAATTAGGCAATGATTAAAGCTAATTTGGTATTATTCAAATAAGTGGATTTTAGATTCCATGTTTTTTTTCATATGCATATAATACAAGTATGTGTTGCTATAGCAGAGAGCAAAACTACGAGGTAGAGTCAATAAATAGTTATAAATATGTCATTTAATCAGTATTAATGTGCTAATGAAGTGTATATTTGTCTGGTGTGTGAGTGAGCTGTGGTAGTCTATAAACATGTAAAAAGTACAGCTTTAAGGCAAAACAGATGATGAAATGTTTGCACAGCAATGCAGAGCAGTTGCAGAGGACAGAGCAAAAAAAGGTCGGAGGTCAGAGAACTCCGTCCAGATAGCCTGAAAAAAAATATATTAAGGTGGAAATATATTAACGGTAGTCGGGAGTTCTTGAAATGGGAACCAGATTCATTGGCGGATGCGGCAGCCAAAGGTTCTTTCGGGGACAGCGGCTTCACTGAGACAATGCGGCCCGAGACGCATGCAGTAAAGTGTAGCCGCGATGATTAGGATCAGTGCAGCGTCAGTACTGCGAGTTCCAAAAGGGCTGAAAGTGATAGTATGGAGCCGGAGAGGACTCTGCGGTAACATTGATAAATGTTTTCACCAGCCCGTCCGCCATTAGTGTCAGGGCAAGTTACAGCCACAAGAGCGGACAAACAGGAAATAGAGAAAGAGTGGGAGTAAATAATTGATAAGGCTGACCCTGCGCGATTCATATTCTGCGGCAGAGGATCAAAGAGTGAGGCTCGGAGTTTGACATTGAGCCCGAGCACAGGAGTCAAAGCCATTACCTTCCCCGGCAACGCTGCTGCTTGTGTTTATATTAAAAATGCAATGGCTCTTCCTCTTCAGTCTGGGCTAACATTAGCTGGCACTCCTGGGCATTAACCAACTGGCTAATGGACTTGCTGGTATTACCCTAGCAATTACCTACAGTTGCACGAAGCAAAGCGAGGTGGAAGCCATTTTGTTCCTGTCCATTCGATGAAGCTGTTCCTGGCTCTCTCAGGTGTGAAATATAGCCTGTGTTAGACCTCTGGGTTCTTTTAGGTGTGATCAATATTTCAGAGGCACCAGGCCTCTGCGCCTTGTATCCTCCCACGTCGCCCCTCACAACAGCTCTGCAGCCGATTATGAATGTCTGAATGAGCGTTTGAGTCAATTAATGATTAATGAAATTTCACAGTTTTCAGAGGAATTTTTTATTTGAATTGGGCATTAAGGCTGTCGCTGTACAAACCCGGGGAACCCTGAACCCTGCAACCTCTGCCTCCAATGCGAGAGAGCAAAAGTGGGCGTCTGCAGAGTTTTATTCAGTCCCACTGAGAGTATATCTGTCCAAAAGTGCTTCGTTTTTGTGCTCCTTATCTGTCAGCAGCACTGCGTATGCTTCACTGCTACCGAGCGGCTACGTGTTTATCAAATTGCAATTTATTCATGAAATAAACACATATATTTCTCCTTCAAAACTTGATAAACGACCAGCTGACCAGGTCATTTTAATATATAGTATATTGATATGTAGCCATGCAGATAATTTTTGGAGGTTTTTTTTGCACAGTTTTTCAGACATCTATCTCTGAGATTCTGCAACAGCACCGTTAAAGTTTAGGAAAACAAACATTTACATTTAAAAGTCACAACTTTTCATTGCAGGCTTCTTTGGCCTCGTTAGTTTTGTGTGGCAGGGTTGTCAAAGAAACCGCTCTCCATCAAAGAAGTAGTTCCCATTAAGGCTCCTGACAGTGTGTTCTGTGGATTATCCAAAATTACGTAGAGGC
>JAOXYL010000036.1:17063205-17074021 GCA_028564955.1 Terapon puta | reverse complement strand
CAGAAACAGTGTGTTGTCAACAGCGCACAGTAGGAGCGGTGATGAGAAACGGTTCATTCACACGTATAAACAGAGATGAAAGCGCCTGAAAACTTTTTTTAATCATCAATATTAAATATTCATGGATAAATAAGCGACAATCAAACCAAATTTTTTTCAATAAAATAAACATCCCCAGATGATATTTGTGATTTTAATATTGAAATTCTCCTTCATTGGGACTGGATCTGTGTGTTTTATCAGATTTTTTTATTTTATTTTTTTGCCAAAACCAAACACAAACACCAAACCATCAACACATTTTGATTGAAGCAATACCGAGTCCTGACTGCGGCGCCGAACTACAGGACATCGTCTGTTTCCACGAAGCACCCCCCCACTCACAGTAAGAAGCTGATTGATTTAATGCATTTTGAGGGCTTTCAAAGATCCCATGAAATGACCACTTGAATTTACTGGGAAAAAAAAATATTACTTTGCTGCTGACCGTGTGCTGAACCAACACGAATGCATAACTGGAAAAGTGCCCACGGAGTGTGCTGAACTGGAAAGCTGGTTCATCAACTCAGCTTTTAATATTGTCTGTTACGAGTAGATATAATAAGAAAAGGAAGTATTTATTGTTATATAAAAGTAAAAACAACTCCTATATGGTTGATTTATATGGTTTGGCATGAATATTTCATATGGAAAATTGTGAATAATAGAGAACTTAGGTTGTTTACATATAAAACTCTGAAATTACTATAATTATTATTATTATTGCAAGCATACAGTGAAGTTGCACAACCCAAAAACCGTAATACCGACTTTAGATTAAACTTAAATGGGCTTTCTGGCAGCAACAAAACATCAACAACACATAATGGTGCTAAATTGCTCCTTCCTCTTTGCACCACTGAAAGGTTGATGGAAGATCTTTTGAGGAAATATCTGTCCACTCTGCTTTGAAGTAAAAAAAAAAAAAAAAAAAAAACCAAAACCTTGAAGGCAGGAGTGATTTTATAATAAACAATAGCGCTTTTATTGGCAAGGTCGTCCATTCTGGAGTCACCTTTGGAAATTGAATATCAAATTGACAAACTGGAGAGATTTTTCTCATTAGTTGGACAATTAGCTTGTGGTGTATTCATTACAAGGCGACTGTCACCTCATTAATCACCCAGAACAATGAAAGAGCTATACCTGAGACCGAGGCATTAGCGATGCACGGCGAGCTTATATCCCCCCCCCCAAATCTCCTCCCTGCACACCTGAAGAGAGAATATGACGTACGATGCTGTATTCGTTGTTACCCCCCGCCCCCGTTTCACATGCAACCATCATGCCTCCCTCCGTGGCCCTTGTCCAGAGGAGAGTGTATTTGGCTGCCACCCTGAAACCTGCTTGAGATCAAAGGAATGGGGAGGGAGTCCTGCTAGTAGCTGATTAACCTGCTGGCACGCCGCAGACACAGTCCTTTAGCTCCTTGAGCCCCCTTGCAGCCGTATCCACACTCCCTCCCAGCTGGCTGTAAACGGAGCACTTGGGTTGTTTTTTTGTTTTTTTCCCTCTAAATACGAAGAAAAGAACGATAGGATAGATTTGAGATGGAGGAGGAGGAAAACGGGCTACTCTGGAGCACAAGCGTCTTAACGTGAGGTTTAATGTAAGTTGCTCTCGCGTGCAGTCTTAATCAGAACAGGGTGAGAACAGCAGCTGAAGTGAGAAAACATAAAATTAGATGCTCTAAAATGTGTATTCGTAGAAGAGAGTGCATGGTCACACCCACAGTGAGCGTTTGCTCCCGATAGAAAGCTCACCTGAGAAAGTCCCTGCAGCCAAGACACATTTCCAGAAGGTCTTTTTCCTCACTTGCCCTTTCGCTCACGTTATAAACGATGCCACAACGGTGCCTTTCCTTCCCCCTTTCTCCCCACCTGACATCACGGCATCGCTCGTAATTCAATGCGGGCGTTAGGAGGAAGAAACGAAACGTCTCTACTCTCGGGTGGGAGGGCAAAATTTGGCGTGAACGACGAGAAAAACGGAATAATAACACACACTCATCTTTGCCTGCAAAATTTTTAAAAATAAAATAAAGAGGCTGATCTGTTACGTTTAATTCTCACACGCCTGGAACATGTGAGCCGCCGTCTCGTAGGAGGAGACCAATATGGCAGCTGGAGTGCGGCGCCTTCGCCCCAAAGACTTCCCGCCATGTCAGTAATGATCTCATTTGTATGCATTGTCCTCCTCGAAATCTGCGTCTCTGCGGGACCCCCCCACCCCTCCTCACCCTGCCTCACCCTCACAATAAACCTGCAGTACTTCAGATTACCGCCGCCCCCCCCTCCTTCCCAATGAGCCTCTAAACCGAAACATTCCTCGGCCCTCGAAAAGTAAAAGCAGGTGGTGTCCAGTGGGAGAATTAGCGCTCATTAATTACCCCCAGTTTGCCTCAGAGAAAGGCAATAAATGCACGTCTGCCTTTTTAACCACTTGATATCTCTTCTCCTGTCTCTATTATGTATTATGATGAATGTATTATAGCATTTATTATGTTATGCAGAGTGTGATGTATTTCCTTGTGTTTTATCGCCTATTCTTGCAGGTTATTTATGCACTTTTTTTCCCATGACTGCTATGGATATGTGTTGTGCTTTTAAATCTAGGTGTGGAGTGTGCTGTGTAAATATGGCTTTTAAACAGTTAAACTAAAGAAAGAGAGAGAGATAGTGAGAGAAAAAAATCCTCATAAAGCTTTTATAAATACTTCTAAACAAAGATAAAACTCGTTATAAACCACTGTATAAATGTGTGATGTCTGTTGCTGTTGCCGACTGTTTCAAGCTGTTTGTTAAACTCTCAAACTTTAAAGGCAACAGCGACATTGAGCGCTATCAAATGGCAAATAAGAAAATCCCGTTCAAATATACCCGGCCAGTAGAAGATTGGCTTCAGGAGAAAGGTAAATCTTTATCGCACTTCTAGAATGTGTTTTTCTTTTTATTTTCCTGTCATCCCATCGGCTTGTTCCCTCTTTCAACCTCTGAGAATGAATAACCATCCCTTAAACCCTTTAAAAAAACAAGTAAAAAAAAGCGTTTATTTTTTTCCTCTTGGTTAGTTTTTGCTCTTTCCCTCTGTTTTTTTTTTATTTTCTTTCCCCCGTTTGTCATTGTCATCTTTTTAGATTCTGTTGAATCATGTTGTCCAGTTAAAGGGACTGGGAAGAGATTTTATAAACAGTGCAACTATAAGATTTTAAGTGTTCCTAATCTTTTATTTTTGCAACAAAAAAAAAGAAAAGAAAATTGACTAGGAGGAGGCATTATCTATGCTGCAACAGTAGGCCGATTGTTTTGAGAGGAGAATTAGCTCCCTTGGCTCCAATCCTCTGCAATGTTTGAGAACAAACTAATCAGTGGGCATATCCCCCTGAAAACTTTCCAAACAGCAGGTGCTTTTTTCCCTGCTGTAATGTATCTGATTGCAGTTATACCCATCACACATGATAAAATCCTCACTCGTTTGGTGATGGGGAGTTAATTGGAGCCTCTTTTTCTGTCTTTTTTTTTTTGTTTTTTTTTGACGGCAAAGCGTCACATCGAGGCTGCCAAAGGTGCACTCGCGCCCCGATTTCACAATCACCGAGATTATCAAGTCAGAGCCTCGTTCATGTCTAAAACATTTGCGGGGATTTAAGAGGCTTTTCTCTCACTCTTGGCGCTTATTCCGTTTTTTCTTCTTCTTCTTCTTCCTCCCTTTCTACCACGTAATATCATTATAAACTGCATTTAAAGTTCAGTGCACATAAACATCTTAACCTGATTATAAAGTCCCTTTAACAATCGCTAAAACACAGGCAGGTCTGAGGAATCCCATTACTGCTGCATGCATGACTCCACACGTGCTGTCTCATTTTCGCTCCTGTGATATGAACGTCCCGTCCCTGTCATTCCATGCCCGACGCTCTCTAATTGTGCAAACGCCGCAGACGCACCGCGCTTGCACCGTTATGTGTCTGTAAAATTATACAAATGAGATTTTTAATTATGATTCCCGTATTGTGAAAGTTTGGTGTATTTTCATTTCATAATTAATGCATGAGCAGCTCTGACAATGATATTTCGCCTCCTCCTAATGAAATTCCCCGTGACGTGTTGTGAGAGTGTATTGCTTATGCTTTATCATAATATGCCAAAGCCTGTATACATATTTATTAATCGCATTACTGCATGAGGCCACCGTTTCGTCCAGAGAATATTAAGAATATGGAACATATTCCAGCTCATTTTTCAAACGTGTGGGTTTTTTTTTTTTTTTTTTTCCACCTGCATGTGTTTCCCACCTTACGATAGTGCAGCTGTAGTTGCTTTAGTTTCTGTTTTCATCATTAGCAGTCTCTTTTTCTTGAATATGAAAGGGGCCGATAGCGCTGCAGTGTTTTAAAGCGAGCAGACAGGTGCGGTTGTTGAGATACTGCAGCCACTATATTCGGTGAAAAAGCATGTTGAGTCATTACCATTACATGTTTAACCATTTTACTCATTTAGTCAAGAAATAAATCGAGTTACTTATTTAGCTTTATGTTGACGCATCTGTCGCTACATCCCCTTAAAGTCAATGCATGTGGAGCTTTTGATGATGTGCATTTGATTTCTCCATCATGAACGTATTGACATTGTACCCCCCTCCCCCCCCTCACACGTCAGGCCGGCAGCTGACAATCTTCAACACCCAGGCCACCATCTCCATCGGCGGCAACGACCGGAAGCGACCCTACCAGGGCCAGCTCTCCGGCCTCTACTACAACGGCCTCAAGGTGCTCAACATGGCGGCCGAGGGCCACGCCAACATCAAGGTGAACGGCAGCGTGAGGCTGGTGGGCGACGTGCCGGTCAGCAGGGGGGCGGCGCGCACCACCACCTCGGTGCCGCCGGAGATGTCCACCACCTTCATCGAGACCACCACCACGCTCTCCACCACCACCACCCGCAAACAGCGCTCGCCACCCACCATTCAGGTGAGCCCGGCGTGTGTGTGTGTGTGTGTTCCTGAATGTGGGCGGATGACGTTTCCAGTTCATTTCAGTGTTGACTTTTTTTCCCCTCTGACATCTGTATGTTCCAGCCCTTGAAATGAAAAAAAAAACAATAAACTTAGATGCCCTTGAGGCGTTTGAGAGCTACACACAGGTTGAATTAATGTCAACAATTCATGTGTATCCTATACAGTTACACATGAGACGGTGTGCAGGAATATCAAGTGTTCCCTCGCCAAAAGTTAGATGACAAGATTGAAACCTGAAGCCAACATCTGGTTAGCTTAGCTTCGCACAAAGACCGGTAACGACGAAACAACTAGCCCGATTGTGCAAAAGTAACAAAATCTTTAAAGTGTTTAAGTGTCGCTACCAATTAAAAAAAGAAGCTGTGACATGTTCGCTGAGTGGATCCTCTCGTGTGACTCTTGACGTGAAAGCGAAGGAGTGTATTTCCCAAAATTTCAAAAACGCTCCTTCGAACCATCCAGAGTTTCCGATTCATTTTTCCCAGTAGGAGGACGGATACCCACTCTCCGAGTCTGCGGGCTAAATGTTAGATAATCAGCTTTAAAATTCACAATGTGAAATGTCAGAAAACAAAAAGTTCCCTTGTTCCTCCTCCACAATTTTCCGTGTTTTTATTTTTTTTTTTGTGACTTTTTCCGCGACTCGGCCGCGCCGCTTTTTTCCTGCTTGATCAGTCAAGGTCAGGATACTGTATTTCTCATTCTATCGAGGATTGAAGCGCCGCTGTTCATCGAGGTGTGCAAAGCCGGCTGCTCCCTTTCTCTACATTTCTCCCCTTTTTTTTTTCCCCTCTCCCTTTTCTCGCCTCTCTCTCTCTGTCTCTCTCTGTCTCTGTCCGTCTCTATCTGTCACTCACCCGGACCAGCCTAACAGAGGCCTCTCTCCAATACGGCCCGAGTCGGAGCCAATGAATGTCACCGCCGCGCCGAGAAAGTAATCACGGCGAGCGGGCCTTTGACACCCAGAGGACAAATTCAACCATTCGTTGTTCATATTAAAGCAATAACTCTCCCTCGTGGGGTTGGAGGGAGGGAGGGAGGGAGGGGTTTGGGGAGAGGTTGGTCGTCAGGGTTGCGAGACAAGGGTCCGCCGTTATCAGCCTTTTCACCTCAACAACAGATTGCCCGGCGATGATGGCACTTCGTGTCAGCGCTGACACTTGTACGTCTCCATCGGGGGAGGGGGGGGGGGCTGTTAGAAAGCCGCTAAATACCGACACGGCTGACAGAGAAAGACCCGGTGTCAAGACTCCAGATCTTTTTTTTTTTTTTTCTGCAAAAGCAGTCGACATCCATTCTGTCGGTGCGACATCAATAATCTGCAACGACGATGATGATGATGACAGAGCTGCTGGATTACGTTACACCGCCGTCTCCAGCCCCCGCCAACAAGGTCACATCGGATGAGAAGAAAAATAAATAAATAAATAAATAAGCGTGGCATCGATGGGAGAATGGCATTTTGTGTCGTAGGCTATTAATATCAGAGGAAGTCAATACAGCCCTGCTCGCCCCGAAAGAGCTTCTACGCAAAGCGGCCTCCTCCTCAAGGTCGAACGCCGGAGCTATACCTTCACCGTCAAATTGTGCCCGTTATCTGCCAGATGGTGCACTTTAGTAACTTAACAATAAAAAAAATATTTGTTTTTTTCCTCCCCCTTCATCGACTTTTTTCACTTTTTGCAGCGCCCCCCCCCTCCTCCCTTCCTCCACTGCTTTGATTCACGCTGCTGTGTCACAGAATTTCATTTGCCAAGGCCCTTTAATTTTACAGCCCCCTCGTCGGCTGTCAACCACAGCGGTGTGAGAGGTAAAGGAGAGGACCCGGACCGGTTTGGCAGATTTCTCCACCCCTCAGGATGGTATAGGGGAGTTGGGGGAGTTGAGCCATCATTAGTGATGTACTGCGGCGGCTGGAAGGGAACTATAGGCATGTGACGCGGCGCCGGACTCAAGCTTGTGTGCAGCTGTTTTGAGAGTTTAGAGTTTAGAGTTTAGTGTGTGTGTGTTTTAGCGCGACTGGAATCTGCGTTTCGGTGTCTTCTCGCGCCTCTATTTTCGGCGGGCTTCGCCAAAAACGCGAGCTGCTCCCTTCACAGAGGTGAGAGGCGACGAATCCCTCGACGTCTGGGGGATCAACAGCATGAGAGACGGGGTGGGAAGTGGAGAGAACCAATCTCACGCTTAATTAATGATAGCTCCGCGGGGACGTCCCGACACGACAGACACATTTCTCTTTCCCTCTCTCTCTCTCTCTCTCTCTCTCTCTCTCTCTCTCTCTCTCTCTCTGTCACTGTGTCACTCGGCCACTCTGTCAGTCAGGTCGTCCACTGGGGGGCCGGAGGCAAATGTAGTCGAGGAAAGGTTGATTTTTTTTAAGATCTAACTTCATCTCAACTCAAAGTTCGAGGGAATCAGGTTGACAGATGACATATATATATAAATATTATTACTTTCTTTTTTAATTTTTTGTTTAAATTTCTCTTTTTTTTTACTTTCTTCGATGCATCTGCAGCAGATTATTTGCATTTTTTCCACGTTTTTATTACATTATGTATTTCCTTACATGAGCAAATTAGAGTTAACACTGTCTTCTTGTAACATGAAACACAACAGATGTATGCTTTGAATAATTGGAAAGGTAAATAATACGCCTCGCTAGTCATCTGAAACACACAGGTTAGAATTTACATATTAGTAGGAAGCTGCTCAGATGCACGCACATGGATAATGTGGGACTGAAAAGCCGATATTGCAGTTACAACACAGGAAAAATCCCAAATTAGTACATTTGCGCGCTTCGGTTTTAAAACTAATCATAAAATTTCAATCTTCACAATCCTGTTTACAGACTAAGTTTGAAAAATTTGATGTAATTGCTTGGATCAGGTGCATTTATTCAGTCTTTACACGTTTTGTATTGAAACATTTTCAGCTTGGCAAAGGTTTCCGAGCAACACGGACCATTTTGTAATCTGTTTTTCTGCAGAAGTGAATTCAAATGCAGTCTGGGAACACACGCTGTTAGGACGAAACTCACTGTAACAGCAATTTAAATGAGTTTTCGCCGCGTCGCGTTCGTCTTTTCATGAATATTATAAATGGTCTGAGACCCGGCATTAGACATGTCAACAAGCCGGCTCGCTCTGAAGATCCCGCCCACCGCCCACCCACAATTTTTTTTTCTTTTTTTTTCCTCTCAAAGCCTGCGCGTCTTCTGAAGATTCAGCCCGAGTCATCATTCTGTGTTTCATCCATTTAGCGGTCGCGCATGTCTTTGATCATGTGCCTCTGAGGGGGATGACTAATGCTAACCATGTTAGCTTTAGCTGCGTGCCCTCGGATCTTCCACACACACACACACACACGCCGCAGTAATGAATGCACGCAAAAACGCTAACAGAGCGGGAGGATAGTGTTGATTTTTTTTTTTTTTTTTTCACGGTTGCATGTAAGATCTTTGTCATGCAGAAGCAAAACTCAGAAGTTCGACGTGAAGTCATCTTAGACTCTCTGAAAAACCCTCGCTCTGTGCTTTCCTCCGTTCCATCATCATAAATATTAATTAGGTCTTTATTGAGTTGGCAAGACGAGCGAATAAGGTCTACCGAAGGAGTAATGCAGCGGTCAATACGCATAAACAAGAAGAATGGAATAAATATTGTCCGGTTATAAACCTGTTTACTTTAAACAGCTTTTTAGTCACAGTCATGCTGCACGCTTTCGTCAAACAACCAAAAGAAAAAACTTAGATTCGTCGGTTTGTCTGAGCTCAAGCGTTTCGTAAGTGGTTTGCGTTGGATTATTTTCAAAGTTACGCAACGCACAATTAAAATTCCTCCGGCGTCCTCGCAACGTGAGAAGAGCCAGTTTGGAGGGTGGTGGGGGTGGGAGATGGCTTCCCATTAAAGGGGAGCTCCACCAATTTTGCACATCAAAGTCCGCTCAGAAGTCACTACTCCACATGTGAAGAAAAAAGTTGTACAAAGCCTTTTGAGGCTCCGCGGGGAGCTGCGTGTAGTCTGATAAATAGCCCAAAGTGATGTCACCTGAGGCAACGTCAGCTGGGTGTGAAGACTACAAGTTTGGAAATGGAGGGGTGGGGGAATAAAAGTGGGCTTATCAGACCTCTGCAGCCCGCTCTAAATCTTTTTTTCAAAACTTGCGGCTCGGAGCTGTGTTAGCTGCTACGAGCACGACACGCTCCGGTGGCGCATCATGGTTAATGTAGGTTTTTGCCAACAAAGGAGAATTAGTGCACAAAAAAAAATGACCTTCTCTGTAGGTCTGAGTTGCCAAATGCACTGAGTGCTGTTTTAAAAGTGGATTCACTGCAGTTTAAACTACATGTGTGATAATTTACAAGTGTGTTTTAAACCTCGATGTTTGCTAAATGACTACTGACACATTGGATGTTATATTTGATTTAAAGTTAATTCGACGGTTGATTTAGATGGTTCCCAACTCCATATGTACTCTGTGCTGTGAAAGCAAAGCTGTTAACTTGTAAAAATTCAACCATCGATTTAAAAAAACTCAGTTCTGGGTTTGAAATGGAAGTAGTTTTTTTTTTTTCTTCTTAGCTCTATAAAGTTCTTTCTATCTTACAAATTCAAGATGCAGTTGAAATAACTCAGGAAATGTACTTTCTTCTTGCCTTGCAACCCCGGAGGCCTTCCCCTCTAACCGCGCTGCTACTTCTGATGTTGTCCGGCAGAAGAGGCTGCAGGCGCGTTCGCGAATCTCATTTTGCTCCTCCTCATTATCAATTGAGGAAATGGGCGATTGAAAATTCTGTGTTACATCTGCTCGCACCGGTTGGCCGAGGATGTTTCCTGAAGCTCCCGATGAACAATCGCAGCAACTTCACACGGCCGAGCCGACGAGATTTTTTTCACGCTGGCTGGTTTTGGCGCGGATCGTCATTTTGGGAATACTCATTTATGCAAGCTTCTCTATCACGGGAGATCAGCGGCTCTCGTTCTCAATTAACTCGCGCTGCTGGCCCGAGATGTTTGGGAACAATTAGAAAAGGAGGCTGCAATCTCGAGTACCGTGGGGGAAGACGGCTGAGGGAGAGAGACGCTGAAAAGTGATTTGCATGGTTGCCGTGTTAAAGAAATTGCTCGCGTCCATCATCTTCAACTGGCCCGGTGCTCAGGAGACGGGAAAATGAGAGGTAAATTGTTTGCAGTTTAATTGGGCTTTTTCTTTTCTTTTTTCTTTTTTTTTTTTTTTTGTTTCCAGTCGAGCAGCAGGATGCCGTTTCGATGCGCTCGGTTGCACGTTCTACGGCGACGTTGCGACAAATTCTCCGATTCTTCTTTGGCACAGCAACGTTTCTGCTTTTTCGGATTGTTTTCAAGGTGTTTTAACAGATTGGGTGAGCTCAGAGAGAATCAGCGACTTACAAGAAAAGAAAAGACAAGAAAAGGTCGGGAACCTGAATCGACACCGTTGCGCGATAAGATTTTTGCACGAAGCTGCCGTGATCACACTCAGCGTCCTCTTTTTTTTCATCGCTGTTTTCCTCATCTCGCTCCTTTCACTCTGTCTAAAGTACATCAGGGATGTTGTTTAACGCCTGGGGATATATGACAATCGCTGATTTATTCGCTCTTCAAGAGGTAGCGGGGAAGGCGCCGTGCCGCGCGTCTCCACGTGTTCGTCCGCTTGATGATGTTCGACGAGTGTGTTCATCCGCGCAGGTGTGTGTGTGTGTGTGTGTGTGTGTGTGTGTGTGTGTGTGTGTGTGTGTGTG
>JAOXYL010000036.1:17042828-17063105 GCA_028564955.1 Terapon puta | reverse complement strand
GCGCGGGTGGTTGGCTCGCCTCCACTCCTCCACCCGCTGTCAATCGTCTTTTCCTTTCACTTAGTCCGTCTCTGTGATCACCTTCCCTCACAACCGTCGCCCGGTAATTGTGCAAAGGTCAAAGTAGTTTGCAGTGTTTCCTCTGGATGCTTTCTTTAATCCCACCTTCGCTTCTTCTTCTTCTTCTTCTTCTCTTCTTTTTTTTTTTTTTTTTCACCTCCCTCTCCGAGTGAATTCTGGGAGATGAATGCCGGAGGTCCGCTATTTGCTCGGTAGGTCCAATTAGGAGACGGCAGACTGATGGGGACCCTGCTGGTCTGTGTGGCTCATTAAAGAGACGCACACACATGCACATAGTTTATACAAGGATCTCTTAATCTTTGTCTCAAGCGTCTGCACACACGCAAATAAAACTGCCTTCACACACCCACACACACACACACAGCGGCGGCACAGTTGCAGCATCATCAGAGAACAGGAGCGTCGTATTATTGCACCCCCACACCCCTCGGCTCTCAACTTGACAAACTCATTGCAGCGCCGCCGAGGATTGTGGGTCTTCTCTGTCGCAGGAATACGTGCGCAACTTTTCGTCCCCGGATGAATTTTTCATGTCACATGGTGTGCAGGAGAATATGTACAAGGGGCTATTTCCATCAGACCTCTCTGTGTGAACATGTTTTGCCGATGTTCGCAATTTCATGTCTGTCATGTGTCTTCTGTGTGTGTGTGTGTGTGTGTTCAGGGCAGTTTGTCTCTCAGTGTGTGAGAACCAGCAGCTAGCTCCAGGGGTTTTGAATCACGGGGGTTTTTTTTGTAATGGATGTCCCCCATGCCTCACAACACAGCTTATATAGATCCTCCGGGGACGCTTGTGTGAGCCTCGACGGCCTCCGCTGTCACGGCGGGGCACTCGCTCACCGAGGGGGCGAACAAACAGCAACACACGGGCCTCGCTCGCAAACAAACACACACACACACACAGTTTGTTTTGGACGTCGGGGCGCGTGCTCCGGGCGGCGTGCTGGCTCGCCTCACGCTGCGTCGCCCCCGGAGACGGCTGACTGGTTATAACGCCACACACACGTCCAGCTGACAACCGGCGGTGCTTTTGAACGTCGGCTGCAACCGAATAAAAACCCATCGAGTCAACTGAGTTTAACAATTGTGGATTAAATTTCAAAAAAAAAAAAAACATCCTAAAACGTTTCATTCAAGGCGCCGCGTCTCAAATCCAGATTCCCTTTCTTCCCTCGGTGCAGATGTCATCTATCCCGGTCGCACGCGGCAGCCGACTCGCGTGGATTATCAAAGTGGAACAGTCGGTATTAAATCCCGTGCCAAGCCATTTTAAAAAGTTGCGAGGTTGCTGCGAGATCCCGCTCTCTTGGTGGTGTTTAATTAGCTTTTTTTTCCAGCACAACGGTTCTGGGAACAAAACTATTATAAAAGTTAAACTTTCTCATTGCCAGCATTTTTTTTTTCTTTTTGTAACTTACTTTATAGGAGACTTAAAAAGTTGTGCGCTTTTCCTCTCGGTTATTTCCTTGTGTGCATCTTCTGGCACTGAAGATTAGTTTTTTTTCCATTTTTCTTCAACTTTAAAGGACTATTCCCGCATTTTGGGGGGGAGTCTATCGATAGCACAGAGAGTGAAACAGCAAGAGACAACTAACCCCGGCAGCTCTGTCAGAGGGTGGTCATATGACTCAGAGGCTGTTATGTACCTACAGGTGATAAATGACTATGTAAGTGAACACACCAAAAGCACATCCAGTGGCGTTGGGGGGGCATTTTGTAGACGTGTCCCTTTGGTGAAAAAAAAAAAATCAATACAAATCAATTCTGAGTGATCACCTTCATCCCGCCAAGAAACATTTCCACATCGGAGCAGTTTCTTCCAGGTTGACCGTGGAGCGTAAAGGTGTCACTGGGTGGTTTGATGAGGACGAAAACGGCGTGAATTATATCCTTCGCAGTGGCCAGATGTGAAGCCAATTTAGCACTTATGGGAGATTTTGTTAGAGTGTTAGTCAGCTCTCCACCGCCATCATCATCAGAGCAGCGAAAGGAGGGAAAATCCTTCGGAAGAGCGGTGCTCCTCCCTCCAGGAGAGCTCAGAGAATCGATGCCAAGGCCGATGTGGTGGACGAACGCCTCACTCCCCCTTCATTTATCACACACCTGTAAGCGCAGCCACAGTGAGGAAAATAAGTATTTGAACACCCGCTTACAACTTACAAATAAATTATTAAAAAATCATACATTGTGATTCCCCGATTTTTTTTTTTTTTTATAATGGACATGCACCTAAGATGAAAATTTCAAACCCCTCCATGATTTCAAAGTGGGAGAACCTGCAAAATCGCAGGGTGTTCAGATACTGATTTTCCTCACTGTATATGTGTGCACCTGTGGAAAGTGAGACATTGTGGTCGTCGTTTGTTTGCTACGTGTAAATCTGCCTTTTGTTTTGTTTTTTCCCTTGGTGAGCAAAAGCCGATTCTTCCCAACATGTCACCGAGGCGCCGTATATTGAGCTCTACGTGAGACCGCGCTGACTGTAAGGCAGAATATCCGCCACGATTTCCAAGCGCCACCCCGTCAAACGAAGCTCCCTGAGCCACGGCGGCGCTCTCCGGCCCGGTGACTTATTCCACGGCGGCAGCAATGAATCTCCGTCCACGGCCGCACTGTGAATATATTCGCTGCCAGCCTATGATGTGCACTTTGAGCGCGCGAATTTATGTTCGTGGGCGAGAGAGAAGAAGAGGAAGAAGAGAGAGAGGGAGAATATTCAGAGATCTATATGTGCGTTACTGTCTGAATGCGTCGACCGGAGTCAATAGGATTTAATTATGTATCACACAGACGCAGCCTTTGATGTTCCTCCGCAATAATGTGTTCTGTTTCATTGCTCGGCTGAGCTGTTAGCAAAGCCCTGTAATGTTTCTCCTCCGCGTCCGCAGAGACGGGGAACCTGTTGCTCCTCGCGCAGGTTTTCGTTTTACAGAGCGGCGCGTCTGCGTGCGCCCGAGTCGTCCCTGCGTGCGCGTGAGCGAGCGAGCACAGTGGGAGGGCCCCGACGTACGCCACATTTTAAACCATTCCTCCATTGGTTAGTGATTACGTTTCAACTTTCATCTTCTAAAAAGAGACTAAATCGAATGCTTAATTTGGTTTGTGCTCATTAGGAGCTGAACCCAAATGGGACCCGCGGCTAATTTGGGAGACGTAAAGCTGCCAGCATCAGCCATTACGTAACGCCGCCATTGATTTGGTATTACAGCCTTGAAGTCATAATAGCCTCTGACTGGGAGAAATACAGCAATATTGAAATGGATTGAAAGGGGAGATCAAAATGTAGTCGGCGGAGAAGGCGTGTGAGCTCCGGTTTCAGCTCCTTGTTTTCCGACTTCACACTTTCTCCGCAGGAGGCCCCGGCAGCTTCCCCGATCGAACGCATCGCCTCGCTCATTGATTGCATCGTCGCAATTAGCGAGGTCATCTCAGGTTTGTTTGTAAAGCCAGAAGTGTCCCAAACAAACACATTTAGCTAATCGTCCGCCATTCAGAGGCGGGGAAGATCCGTCGCGAAAAAGCTCGTGCCGATCTTGAATTAAGCGCCATAAATAATAGTTTCATAAATCCACTTCAGAAGTAATGCGATCAGATTAAACCAGGCCCCGTTAAAATATGTATATTCACGGCTTTATTTAACACGGACCTCGAGCGCGCGTCGCATCAATTCGCAATGAAGACAGAGACGTCGGAGGCGCTCGCGGTGTTCGCGGCCAGAGAGCAGTAAAGTTTAATCAGGGAAGGAAATGATGAATTAAAAAAAAACCACATGTACTGTAGCTACCGTGAGAAAAAAGAGAACATCTGGCAGATGTGTTGCTGTTTGTTCTCCTGTTAAACGAGCGTATTTCGGCGTTTCTCTCGCAATCCTGGATTCGAGCCCGGCGTGAGTAAAGCGGGTCGGAAATTCACAGAATGAACCGGCATCATTTTTTGCTGTTTGGTTTGATAATAAAAAATAAAAAATAAAAAAGCCACTTACAGACCACATCTGTGATCAGAAATGGAGAAAAAAAGATCATAATTGAATGTGTCGTGATAATAATGTGTCATGTTTCTTGTTTTTTTTTCATTTTCTGGCATTTTAATGACCAAATAATTGAGGAACTGATTTGCAGATCAGGCGGAAATTAAAAGAATCGCTCGTGATGTGTTCGACGCGGCGTGAAAATAACAATAATAAGTGTCGCTAAGGATCCTAATTAAGTCGTGTATTTTTGATTTCCGCTTTATGAGAGACTAAAAACGGGATGCTCGGGTAATCCAGGTGGAACTGGTAATCTTGCTCAGTGAAACGCCCCTCTGATGAGCGGGAACGCTGTTTGCTTCGTTTTATTTCAGGAGCAGCCTGTCTTGTGGTTTTCAGTAAAATAGAGGCCTTTCCATCCCCGTCCTGTTCTAACCCCCCCCCCTATCACTGCCCTTCCCCTGCGCTCTCATCTTCTCTCTGCCTCTTCTTCGGTCACGGCTTTCAGCGCCGCTCGCCACCACATCCTCATGAATTCCTCACTTCCTCTTTGAAGGGAGAGCCACAGACGGTAACGCGAACCGTAACTCCGAGCTGTAATCGCTGCTCCAATTTCACTTCGGGACGACGGAGAGGAGAAATTTCCTTCTGTCTCTTGTCTGCTTACCTCGGATGTTCCTCTCTGCGGGCATGTGACCACCTCCCTGTACATCCACCACCACCACCAATCTTTCAGCTATTCTTTTGAGTACACGTGTGTGTGTGTGCACATGCATGAATGTGTGAAAGTGTGTTTGTCACAGGGCTTCCCTGATGACCTTGTACACTGCGGCAGGGGGGTGATTAAGGATCAGGGCCAAAGACCATTTCCTTTTCCATGGGAAGATGAATGACCCTGTTTGAAAGTGGCTGCCTATGGCCTCGGGGCAATTAGAGTTTGCTGTGAGCCAGCAACCCTCGCTGCTCTGTGTACAAAGGCAGGTCCTTGAGAAAAAGAGAAATACTCGGCGCACAGCCCATTTCTGCTGAAACCGACACAGCACGGCGATGGCGAACAAATTAAATGCATTTTCTTTTCTGTTTTTTTTTTTTCACCTTCTCCAGCTGTTTTGCCTCCTGCTCCCCTTTCCTGCCCTGTTTCCATTTCTCCATAAACTCAGATAGGGAAAAAAAAAAAAATTGTGCTGACTACGGGAGGCCGGAAAGAAAGGCCCACCGAGGGTGCTCATTTGAAATATCAATATTTGATCTGGGGAATCATTTAGCGCGTGGCTTTGGCCTTACAAGTTGATTCTGGAGCTCATTCCGATGTAATTTGTCCGCTGTATTAAAGGAGAGGGTCGACAGTGGGACTTCCAGCCTCGTTGCTCCGCTTGTGTTTGCTTTCATCTTCCAACGGTGCCGCTGCTGTTGAAGATTAAACATCGCGATGAAAATGTTTTGTTCGGGTCGCTGCTGCGTGTTATTTTTAACATGCTTCACCCTCCCAGCTCTTCTCCCCCCTTTTTCTCTCTTTTTTTTTTTTTTGATATAGCATCTTATCTGTCACAGAGCTCAGAGCGTGAGCAAAAGGAGCCGTGGCAGCCCATTGATAGGGATATGGCCTCGTGCCATTGATTCCCCTTGTAATACAAGCCTCTCCCTTGTCGGCCTGTCAAAGCTCAGATCGGACATGATAACGTGCACATCAGACAGCCGTCAATAGAAAGGCAAAGCTTCCGCCGTGGAGATGACTATCTTATTTTGGTGCAGGGGGGGTGGAGCGGAGGAATGGGAATTAGCAGAGATAGCGAGAAAGGGGAGATGGCGGCGGGAGTCTGCCCGACCTCTGATTCCTGTCGCCGTCTCTCAGCCTGAAAAATCGCCTGCTTCCCCGTCCAACGCGCGTGAAAAATATATATACGTCCAAGGTGACCAAGGAGCACCTCGGGGAAGACGAGTCCGCTTTGAATCGCGCGTCTTTGATTCGCCCTTGCCTCCGCGTCGTCACTTTGATCTCTGAACGTGCAACCACATTGGATATCCATGGCAACTGACTGCCAGGATGAGGTGCTCGAGGAAAATTGATTTGTTTGGGGTTTATTCCCATCAGTGGCAAAAAAAAAAAAAAAAAAAAGAGTCTCCTTTAGCCATTGGGCACTCTGGCATTGTAAATAAACCAAATTGGGTTTGATAGTGGGGTAGTAATGTGGATCTATATTGTTGTCTCCCCTCCCTTGCTCTCAAAAGGCTTCATTTCTCAGTGTTTCTTTCACCCTCAGGGCACAAAAACATGTGAAGGTCATTTGTTATGATAAGGCTGCGGTGCGTTCAGGAGCAATCTCCCTCCCTCCACCCCACCTCCACCGATGATGTGATTCAATGTACTGTACTTAAGCACGTGTGCTGAGTTTTTTTTTTTTTTTTTCCCCCACATCTCCTCCTCAAGTCAAAGCACTGCTCGCTCTTCATGTCGTGTTTGCAACCCCGAGGCCGTGGCTGCGTTTTAGCCTCTACACTGCTTTTCCTGACCCGGGGGAAAACTGTGGACAGTGGTCGAGCACATTACGTCCCTACGCCCCCCCCCTGCCGAGCACAAGCCGCTGCTTTGATGTGCCCGATCACATCACCGTCAGGCTCAGCAGAATATTCAGCTGCAGCCGCGGCCGCAGATGCAGCAGCTGCTCCTGCTCCTCAAAGAGACTTTTTCCAGGTTGCGACAGGCTCTGTTTGAATCGTTTGACCGAGCAGAATGAAGTCACGGTGCATTTTTAAGAGGAAGTTGGTCATTAGATGATTAAGTTGGAGGTAAATAAGCTCTCAATTGCAGACTTTTGTTGATTAAACACTTTGGTTTGATTGCATCTTTATGTTCATGCGCGGCACACAAGTTCATCGTTCATAAAGGATTGTTTTGTTTTAAGAGTACGACGTAAGAGTGCGGCTGTTTAACGGCAGCCGGTGGGTGATGGTTCATCGTGAAGATCTGGAGTTCAGTCACGTTCATTATCACAGGTGTGAAAAGAGAGTGTGAATGCACTCTCGCTCTCCTGCAGGCTCATTAACAGACAGGATGCCTCAGTGGTTAAACACAAAAATACATGAAATTAATTTTATATAATAATGAACGAATATTAGAAACCGACTGAATCGTGTCGTTCTATCTTTTTTTTTTTTCTTTTTTTTCTCGGTTTTGTGCTTCACGTTTGAACCAGGCCGCCCGTGCTTTGCGAAAACACCTAAAAACTGTGAAAACTGTGGCTCGGCTGTATTGAATTGTGGATTTTATTTGGCTGTGGAAGAAATCTGTCAGACAGCGGTTGCATTTATCTGCTTGGTGTAGCAGAGCGAGGCAGCCTGCAGTGCAACTGCTGCTGCTCCTAATGTGGCTTGGAGGGAGCAAAGCTGGATGTTCAGAGTTGTTGTTTTTTTGTCACCGATGGCTAATGAAGACGTATCTCCTGCTCACCTGATCAAATAGTTTTGAAATTGTTCCAATTTAAGAATATGTTTTCCTTTTGTATTTGATTTTACTCACATGATTAGCTGTCGGTTTCTGTAATTGTTCCTCTCGTCCGTTCTGAGGCTGTATCAGAAGCTTTCTCATGTAATTTCAAAGGAAGCGATGCAGGATAAAACCCACATCCTTCCCTCTGTGTAAAAGTATGTTAAAGATCAGCTTAAGCTAATATGAGGCTGAGTCAATTAATGCGACTATCTTCCAGTGGTAAAGTCTTTTTAGTGCAAAATTTCCCCGTTGACTTTCCACTCGCAGTGTTTCCATGTTGAGACGCAGCAAAGGGATGATGACACAAAGAGGTAATTGTGTAACACGGCGTCTAACAGAGCAGCGGCCGCTTCAGTCCTCCGTCATTGTCTACATAGGTGCAGCGTCAGGTGTAAGTGATGAGGTAAGTGTAAGTTTGAGCACAAACCCCATCGTTATACGAGTAAAACAAGAGGAAGGAAAAAGACTTGAGGCGTAAAAATGCGCTTCGGTCGCATTTACGCACGTAGAGCTGGAGTAAAATGCGAGCAGACGCTGAATTGATTCAAATAAGAGCATTTCTGTCACACGTGCGTGAGTCAGGCGGCTGAAAAACGTGGCTGTATCGGAATCAGAAGGGACGTATGGAGCAGAACCAGCATGGACGCGAAGAACAATCGCAGCAAAAACACACTAAACATGGTTGTTTTTTTATACGTCAAACTAAATTGTCCTTCGATTATCTCGACAGCCGCTCATCCGATCGACTTCTCCCTCGGCGGCCATATTGCTTAGTGTTTCTTGAAAAAGCTGCAAGCATCAACACCGCAGGTTATGAAATGACGCCACGTCCACGTCCACAGTTCGTAGCTAAGCTTTTGTTCCGCGCGCTCCAAATCGTGGTTAAAAACGACTCAGAAACATAAAACACACAATCTCTCCTGGACGTGTTGGGTTTTTAATGAAACAAGCGCTGTTTTCCCAAGCGTCAAGTTTATTGTTAATCAATCCCGCGGCCTCTCTGTTCACTCGGAGGTCGGGCCTGACCGGTGATGTAGCGCGCGTCCACTCAGTCGCTGCGGTAATTGCAGCTTCGCCTGTTAATGGTCTCTGCATCGCTGCCGGCTGATTCACAGCGGCCCGTCCTGATTAAACACCGGAGAAGCTTCGTCGAAAAAACCCGGGCGACGCGGCATCTTCGCACATCCTCCATTTTTTTTTTTGTGTGTGTGTGTGTCAGTGCCGCCACTTATGAGACTAAAAGCTGTGTATTTTGAGACCCGTCTCCCAAGGAGGCTGTCTATCTTTATCGATCGCCGGCGTGATCCTTTTAGTTGATGTGCTGAAGTGGTCAGAGGTAAATGCTGTTTTAATGAAGTCTGGCTATTGATTTGGCCGCCGTGTTTGTTTGTGTGGAGTTAGGAATTTTGAGCATCACTTGAAGGCGGCGTAATCAGGATAATCAGGCGTGATGCACATCGCCTGTGAGTTTTTTCTGTTTTTTTTATGCGCTGAAATCATCGCGTATAATGCGCTTTCTTCACACGCGGGGAGAAGCAGAAGGCGTGCGTACACGAGGCTTCCCACACACACACGCACGATCAAACCGCAAATCCCACCACCCAGACTCTCTTAAAAACGACGATGAGGACGTTTGTTGAGAATAATTACACCAAAAAAAGAAATCACTTTGCTGCCAAAATATATCCCACTCTATGTTATGGAGATTTAGACAGAGAATTGGATTTCCCCAGCTGTGAAATCAGTTTTTGTAGTCCCGCTGGCCAACCGCATCATTTTGCTATACCCCACTGTAGGCTCCCGCCGCTGCACACGCCGCGTACGCCCGATGCCTCTTCCGCTCCGTGAGCTCCTTTTGCATTTACAGCATCCAGCCTCGTGCCATATGTTATTATCGACGTCTCTGGTGGACTGAGAGGAGACCGTGAGCGCCGCGTGTCACTTCATTGGTTCTGCATTAGCCCAAATGTGTGGAAACGGCAGACTAAGCCCTTCTTGAGAAGCGCTTCGGTCTGAACCGTTGTGACTGGCAGAGACGCATCATATGTTTTTTTTTTTTTTTTTTTGAATGAACGAATGAATGAACGAATCGGACGCACATCTAGCAGATTTATAAATGTCAAACATCGCACTTCAAAAGGCCCTCTTCAATTTCTCTGAGTGGAATCAAAGTCGCTCCGAATCATCTTTGACTGAGTCGCCGGATGATTTTCAATCACACGGAAAGCGAATACATTGACTGCGAGTGTGTCCTTCCACCATTTAAATTCAACCTTTTAGAATACGTTAAGCGAGGCAGGCAGCCCTCTTTCATGTGGATGGGCTCAAAGATGGAGCGCTTAATGATTTTCTTCGTTGCAGCAGTTCACTGCTGTGCCGGGCTTTGGCCTCTGTGTGCCAATAAGCCAAGAGGGGGCAGAGATTATAAACATTTTTGATGAGGCTTACCTCGGGGCTAAAAGCCGCGCCATTTGACCGTTAAAACATCGATCAGCCCGGCCACACATCTTCTTTAATGCAGTCATGGCGGTGGCTGTCAGGGAGATGTTTTAGAGCTTTTTTCACACACGGATGTTGCAAACGGTGCAGCTTTTTATCAATTTCAATGTTTTTGGCTATTTTTTCCTTCTCAATTTTACCTAAATGGCTTAATTAATGGTCATTGTCTGCGTGAAAGATGGTCCCACACCTTCAAACTAATATCAACACTGTAGTTCACCCAATACAGTGATCCCCCACCGGGGACACGTGCACCCCGGGGGGCAGTTCTCAGGGAGGACATGGAAAGACTGAGGCTAATTGGATTAAAGGGAAAAAGAAAAAAGCAATAGAAATGATAATTTACGGAAAAAATACCCCACACATTTGTGATTAGGAGGTAAATAAGCTCACAAGTAGGACTGTGGACTGGTTTAATGTCACAGTGATCATTAAAAACATCCCGACACCATCTGCTACGACTGTGAATGTGCGAGCTGGATGGAAAGTGAGCAAAGTCAAAGTCGTTCAGAGTAACTGGAAAAATGGATCAAACGTTCAGTTTCTGCCTCCAAGAGTCATAACCACGGGATTTTAAACTTTTACAAAGCGAACGTGAAGCGTGAACGTCGACATCTCCGGTATCACGGCATCTCGTACGGCATGAAATATCACAACAGCTTCCACTTTTATATTTTAAAATGTATATCTTTATATATTTTTTACATTTATTCATAATGTAGCAGCCACTGTGGTTCATAAATTAGCGGTGCCCCGATAGTGTCCATTTTTATATGATTAATGAAAACTGACAGCCCTTTTAAAATCACTTCAGAAGAACACGTCTGAAACCTGACGGGGGGGTCGCTGCTGGGACACCTGAGCTCATTTGAAAGGGCTGCGAGGGCACCTGAGACAAAACAGGTGGAGGACCTTTGCCCTAATAAATGTCCTCATAATTTTTTCTGTAGCATAAAATTCTTCTCCCTATTTACAGCCTGCGATGAGACAGTGCACAGTTGAAGCAAAATGTTTTGGGAGACTGAAGGTCTGATGATTATCACGGTTTACTGAGGGATTTTTACCCCACTTTTTTTTTTTTTTTTTTTTTTGCCATGCTCTGCAAAGGGAATATGTATAAAATGAATCAAAGCCCATTTTCAGAGAGTGATCCGACTACAACTCAGATATGTCTCATTACAGCGTTTCATGCTTAATTCAACCAATTTTATTTTCTTTATGCATAAGGCATAAATATTACATGTTTATTACGCCGCTCTTAAGAAGCCAGAACAAGACGTCTTAATATCTCTCTCCGCACTCATTGTTGCCTCGTGATGCTGCAGCCTTTACGTCAATCCTCATGTTTACGTGCACTTAAGCAACTGGGTTACTCAGAGAAACCAGGTTAGGCAGTGAATCAGAGAACTTGTTGACACACGGTGCGTTATATTAAATTATTATATTAAATCCGCGTATACATGCAACACCCTCCCCTCCCTACTCTGACCTTATTTTGAAAGTCTGCCTCACTTATTTCGACTCGTTTGGACGTCTGGAGGTTACTTTGCTCCGGTTTCGGGTTATATTATTTTAAATATGCGACGCCGTGCCGCTCCGTCTAATTACCTCTCCTTTCATCCAGGAGCTCTGCCGTTACCACGACGCCCTCCCCTGTCTAAAATCTTTGTCCTTTAAACTCATTACAAACCTAGTTACTCTCACACGTGGAGGAGAAACCGGCTTCCCCCAGGAGGAATCAAACAGGAGAAACCAGGTTCCTCTAATCCCCCCACCTGTGCTCGGACGATGTTCAGGAAGTGGGCCTACTGGAGGAAACCGTGATCAGACCTGACCCGTGTTAGGGATGTTCCGGACAGTCTAATCAGATAACTATCGCGGCAATTATGAAAAAAAGTTGCCTGGAGCGCTCACTCGGGCCGACACATTTACATAATGGAGCGCATGTCTGAAAGTCTGAAAAGGGGCTTATTAGCGAACCCACGCGCCTTTTGTCTGAATCTCCAAAATATCCATTTAATCGAAAAAAGAGGCCTCCCTTAAAATATTCAGACAGATGAGCGCGAGAGTCGGCTAAGCTGCCGCGGACGAGGAGGGGGGGTGGGAGGGGGGAGTGAAAATATTTGCTCTGCGCCGAGACGCTGTCGGCATCGGCTGCAGAGAAATGCGGCGTGAATGGACAAGAGAGAGGCAGTGTTTTCAGTCGATGCTGGGTTATGGCGCGATGGTCTCGGGCTGAAATTGCTGGAACAGACTTTGAAGTGGCTCGAGTTTTTCATCTCTCTCTCTCTCTCTCTCTCTCTTTCTCTCTCTGCGTCCCTGCCTCCCACATCTGCCGCTATCATAATAACAAGCAATAACCCTCTTTCTGCAATAACCAAGACTTTTACGCCCATAATGTGGCTTCAATAAATAGTCATGTTTACCGAGGGGCCATATTTTACAGCAATTTAGTTTAGAGCCTCCCCTCCTTGCTTCTTTTTTTTATTTATTTATTCATTTTTTTGCCCCCTCATGCTACAGGAGTACAGTACATAACGAATGTTGTCGAACGTTCGTCGGCCCACCGTGCATCATCGCCGTCACCCCGCTCGCGAGCTCGCCGCGTCGAACGCCGGGCGCGCATACGCGGCGGAGGCGGTGCGGCGCTCTCCTCGGGCCCGCAGGCGCGAGCACGGGGGCGCGTTTCATTAGTCTGTCAAACCCAATGATATTTAGAGCCCCACACCCTCGGCCAGGACTGGAAAACTCAATCAGCCGCTCTGATTTCATAACCCCGCTCGGTGACAGGGCTTATTTTATCGCCCCGCTGATTCATTCCAATAAACGCCGGCTGCCCAGCGCACTGCCGCTGAAATACAACTGCGCCCCCCCCCCTCCCCACACACCCCCACACACACACCCTCCTCTGTCCTCCATGAGTCGACCCGAAAAAAAGGGAAGGGGTTGGGGGTGCGGGGATAAATCAGAATTGCGGGAACTGGAAGGTGCAGATAATCCATCGCCGGGCCGGGGTGGTGCTACCGAGCCTGCCGCCCCTTCCCTTCCCTCCCCACCTCCCCCCCCCCCCTCCCTACCTCACCCTTTAGCACAAATCAGAAGCCGGGACAGTGTTGATCTGTGAGGGCTTGGTGGGGCCATTGATTGTGGACGACAGAGGAGGAGAGGGGCGATAAATAATCGGAGGCAGGGTGCGGAGGGTGAAGGAAAACAATTATCTGCGGAGGTGGAAAGCGCATAAAGTGAAGAATGATAAACACTGTGAAATATGATTGACTCCAAGTGATATATGGAGGCCGAAGGACAGGCGGAGGGGTCTGTGCGCGCGGAGATATCCTTGAATGGGAACGGCTGCGGGCAGGATAGCTGAGGACTCACTACACTGCCCCGAGGCCTAACCAGGTTTTTTTCTTCTTCTTCTGCTCGTACGTGAATGCATCTCTCTCTCTCTCTGTCTCCGCAGACGACGGATGACATCGTGTCGTCGGCGGAGTGCTCCAGCGACGACGAGGACCTGGAGGAGTGCGACTCCGGACACGCAGGTGGGATGGGTGTGTCAAGTTGTGCTTGCTCTGAACCTGGTCTATTTCTCCCTTATCTTTCTTTGATTTTTTGCTACCGAGGAGCCTCTCCTCTTAGCATCATGTCCCATGGGAGCTTCAAGTGTAACTTCAAACAGCCCTCTGTAGCCACTGCGAGAAACATACACGCTAGTGCGAGGGGCTCTCAGTGCATATCTGAAAGTCCAAAGAACTCTTTGGAGATGGATGAAAGCAGTGAGAATCTATATATCCGTAGCATGTTCTCCGCAGGAAGTTACGGTCTTAACTGTAAATGCACACATCTCATAGTCGGCCACAGTAGTTAAAGCTCACACCTTTCATCTCTAAAACAAGTTACACTTAGCTATGGGGCCACTGGTTGCAGACATGAGGGAGCGTTGATACTAATTTTGTTCTCTCAGCATTCGGTCGAGAGCAAAACTTTACTCCACAAAGTACGAAATTAGTATCAAGCCCCATGTCGCCCGCACTGATGCTTCAAAATGTATCTGTCCTGTACATGGTTGATTTCCTCTTGCTGTGCGTGTGTGTGCGTCTCTCTTGACAGAGGATACATTTTGAGATTCTTTCGAGAACAAAGATGCTTTCAGCATAGATACTGTGATATGTAGCAGACTAACTGCAACAGAGCCTCTTCCTCCCTTCTCCTTCCTTCTTCTTCTTCTCTTGTTTGTACCTCTGTTTCCTTCGTCGGAGGCTTGCCTTACCTGAAACATTCTAATAGAGAACAGATATCCTCGAATTTCTGTGCGCATCGTCTCTCTTCCCTCCTCCCTTTACACACACACACACACACACACACACAACACAAATACGCACACATCACTTTGTGATTACATCAAAGTGATAAGACATCCACTCAATGGAGTTTGAGAATTAAAAAAACAGAGCTGGAAGTTTAAAAAAAAAAAAGCGGATTTTAAAAGAAGTGGTTATTTTGAGGCGACTTGGGTTTGGACGACTCCTGAACGAGCAGCTGTCAGTCACGCTCATGCCGGGAGCGGTTGGCGAGCGTCCTAAACGGCGCGAATGGAAACCGGCTCAGTATGTACGGAGCGTCTCCCCTTGGGCACTCTGCAAATCATTAACAGCTCAGGCTATTTGATTGCTTTACTGTCCTTCAAAACGCCATCACAGTGGACTAATTGATGCCACGTTAATCTGGCTAAATATGGCTCAGCTTAGTGCCGAGCATGTGCCCACTTTCCCCGCTAATAACGAGCTTAAATTGAAACAATGCGTTGCCCTTTTCTCTCTCTCTCTCTCTCTCTCTCTCTCTCTCCGCTCGCACAACACAACAGATAATCGCGCATTTATTTATTTATCTCGGAAATTAGGTCTTTCCGTGTACTTCAGTAGATACTCCGCCGGTAAATTTACCATTTTCCTCCAATCTGTGACAGGAAGTCATTTACTTTGGAGCCTTATCACAACGTAATAGCGTTTGTTTCCTTGAAATTATGACCACATTTAGGCCTTTGCGTTTATGGCTTTTTGATGGGAAGGGAAAGCCATTTTCTCTGCAGTTTTTAGGTTTTTATCTATAAGCGCGAGTTGCTCCCTTAAATCAGAGATCAGTGGAATTGAATCGGATTTATGCGCCTCATTTCGTTCAAACCGTTCAAACCCTCAAACCCAAGTATTCTCAAAAAAAAAAGTGTAACAAAGCGCAGTGATTTTTATTTTTTTCCCCCCGCTAAGAGAACACGGTACCCTCCCCTCATATAGTGGCAGCATACGTAGTCATACACACTCATACATACTGTACATTTCACCATGTTGACACAGAAATTCATATCCTCATTCCTTGCCCCGCTTCCAGTCGTATGAACAGTTGCATGACATGATGTGGGTTTTCTTTTTTTTTTTTCGTTGCATTTTGTTCGTTTTTCGTTCTCCTGTGATGCACATATGAACATCTCTCTTCTGTATCGATTTTTTTGACCCATCTGCCGGGTTTTGCTTCAGATTTTGAGCGTTTTTGTTTTGTTGCTTTCCTTTGGGGTGCCAGGGTGGGTTGACTTGGGGGTGGGGGGGGTGATTTTATTTTCTTGTTTTGTTGTGGTTGTTGTGTTCTTTTATTTATTTACTTTCTATTATTATCATTATTATTATTATTATTTCTTTGATGTCCTCCTCCTCATCATCCGCCGTCCATCCTCCAAGCAAGGATAGAGCCACTCCTCCCGTTTTTGCCTCATCTTGTGCCGCATGAACTTTTGGTGGTTGGAAAATTCAAATTTCTCCTCCCCATCAAGTTTGTGTTTTTTTAATTTTTTAATTTTTTTTTTTTTTTTATCGTGCCATATGGCTTCTGAAGAAACATCCCCCTCCCCCACACCCCCCTCCACCCGCCATTTTCGATACAACATAGGGAAATGAACGGCAACAAAATCTTTTCTTGCCATCATCCTTTTTTTGGCCTTGTGCAGGCAACCCCATTCTGTCTCAAGAAAGTTGTGTGTGAAAGAATGACTCCCCCCCGTCTCCCCTCCCGAGCGTGAAACCCACCCCCTCCCCGACCCTCCCCCCCCTCCATCCCGACTCACCCACCTTCTTTCTTTTAGCCGTTCTGCATATACATGTCTGTTTGAATGCAGATGGCATAAAAAGACTTTTATTGCCACAAAGTATATCTGTTTTTCTATTCTATCTGTTGCTCCAAGTAGAAGGCATTTGTGGCATGCACACTGTACTGGACTGTACCGCAGCTCTGTAGACTAACTGATAACCCCCCCCCTCACCCCTCCCACCCCCTCCCAAACACACACACACTCTCCTGCTTCTGCATGGATATGATTGGCATCCATTTTGTGTGCTGCTTCTCCCTCACCCATAACTCTCAGGCTAACCCCCCCCCCCCTCCTCGCTCCTCCCCGAGCTGGCTTCTACTACATGTCAGGTTGTGTGTGTATATGTGTGTGTGTGTGTTCAGGGAGGGGGCGGAGGGAGGGAGGGATGGAGGGGGGTGGTGTGGTACAGCGGCCGTCCTGCGCCGCCGCCGTCCTGACCTCCCCCCCCTCACCCACCACCCGCCTGGCCCCCTCCCTCGGAGGCGTCGTGTTTGTTTGAGCTTGTGCCTGCTGTCTCTTGTCAGTGCTCTGTCTGTCTGCCAAACAGCCTGTCCTGTCTGCTGTGCGTGGTGGTGTCGTCTGTGTCGTTTAATGAAACTGTTTGAAACCTCTTCCCTTCCGGTGAGTTCCACAAGGGGGGTGGGGAGGGGGGGGGGCGAGTGAGGAGCGAGCGCCGAGGCCGGACGGGAACCTGCGCGCGACGCTGTTTAACGGGAACGAGCCGGTTAAAGAAGAAAAATAAATAAATAAACGCCAGGAAACAACTCGCGGAAAATACACGACGCTCCGCTTAAAGAACAGCGAATACCAAGTCAATTTATGATTTAATTTCACAGTGATTAACAGATTAAAAGTGTTGCAGCTTGTTATGACCGTGTAATCAGAGCAATTTTATGATTAATATGCAATTATGGTTTAGTAATTGATGCAAATGATTTTCATAAATCCACAAGTGCGAATCCGAATGTTTTGATTCGCGCATGCGGTTGCCACAAATCCCGTAAGTCATAAAATTACTCAGGCCGGATGAAAGACTCGCGGCAAGAACGCGCAAAAAAAGTCTGACTTGTTGGAGGATAACTCATGCTAAAAATGCAGGGAGTGATTTGCAGCGTGACGATTTGACTCGCCGCGGCAGAAAAAGCTCACACGCCGCTGCTGACGTCGGGGAGACACGATCGCCCCAGGCCCCGGGACACATAAAAGGAATGGAGACATCATTATTGTTATTAGTTACACCTGCGCTTTTTCTTTTTTTTTCCCTGCTACAGCAATTCATTATGTCTGAAAAATGTGGCAGAAAAATGAACAAACAACAGGTTCGCATTTGCAAGTGACATAACAGGTTGTCAGGTTGTCCTTTAAGAATATTTCCTAATCTGCTACCTCTATGTTGGAGTTTAAGCCAATAAAATCACTTTTCTTTTTCTTACAACAATGGATCAAATGAATGAGAAGAGCCCACAAACCCTGCAGTTCCTCTCAGTTTCAGCCTCCTCTCGCTCATCGTTTTGGTTTTCACAGCCTGTTAAAGGTTCGATCTCACAGCACTCAAAGAGAGAAAAAGAAAAAAAGGAGAAGCAAAGAAAGAAAAGCAAAGGAAAAAAAAGCCAAGCCCTGCACCAAACAACTACTAAACAAAGTTAGCGACCAACTGGTGAACGTGTCGGAGCGTCTAGAAGCAAAAACAGTCCGATTTGTCCCTTCCCCAGACTGTCGCTCAGTGTAAATATGCAACAGTTTCCAAGATGATAACATCAGTGTTGTCAGTGTGTTGTTGCTCCCAGACGGCTGAAAAACATCAGGTTTAGGGAATAGGAGGAGGTTATCATCGCGTATTGAGAAAATCAGCTTCTGCGACGTGCACTCCTTCGCTTTGCACAGCCGGCCGTCACTCCGGCCTCCTCGCTTACTAAAACACAAACACACAGGTAGGTTGTTTCAGTCTGATCGACCCACGCTGTCATTTCGTTTTTTTTTTTTTTTTTGGGGTCAGAGAGAACGGCGTCTCGCAAATCTCTGCCAAACTGTTGCGCTCTCGACAGTCAAATAGATCGTAAAAAAAAGCACAGTGTATTTAATAAAAGGGCCATAAATGGTGCCGCACGCGCCATTACCCCATCAGCCTTTGATGAAGTGGAGCACGCGTCAAACAGATGTAGCGTATTTATAGACGTCTCCTCATCTCATCGACCGTGATGGGTAAAAGTAGCCGGAATACGACGGGCGGTCTCTGCATTTCTGTTTATGAAGAGACGCGTGCGGGCGGCGGAGTGAAGTATGATCGGGATGGATCACTGGGTTTCCTCGTGGCATCGGCTATGGCTTCCGTCAAGCCCCATTGAGCCGGCTGTCACTTGGGCGCAGGCCTCAGATCAGTTTAAAGGTTATTCAGCTGACACATGTCCGCCGAGTGCAGAGGTGCGGCCTAATGGGTGTACAGCAAATCGACCGGCTGACAGGGGCGAGTCGCCACGCCTGCCGGAGATGCCGATTTAATACGCCAGGCTGCACCCCGGCCCCGTGATGACGGATTAAGAGCTATCTCAGCTTCAGGACGCTCCTCCTCCAGCCTGAGGGAGTTCATGTGGGGGGATGTGGGGAGACCTCGCCCGCTTTCTGAAGTTGTAAACGTAACGCCGTTCAACTTCTAGGGTGAAAAACGAATTGTCCGTCGGTGAGAAATTAGACCTCTCTCTCTCTGCAGGGGTGTGCACGGGCCCGATAAGATAATTTAACGGCGGGGGCAAGGTGCTCAGCTTTTTTTTTTGAGGCACATGTATCTGAAAAGCTCAGCCACTGCACGGCGCACCAACATAATCCCCGGCATGTCCCTTTAACTGCACCCACACTGAGAATCCGTGTTTTGCTGGCTCTCTGGTAATCAGCTCCCTACCTGTCGCGGGTAGAGGTGAATGAATCTGCTACAGCAGGTCTCTGGGCACAATGTGCGAAGCCACAATGGGATTTCAGGGCCGCAAACCACTGACTCACCCGCAATTTGCGGCGTTGAAATCCCATTGACTCAGTTCGTCCACGGTTGGTGGCGGGGTGCGCGGGATGTGCGCTTTTATGGCGGCATCAAATCCCCGGCACACCGTCGGGATTCATCTCCATTCGGAAGCCTCAGCAAACGCCGGATGGACACGGGGATCAGACCAGGAGAGAGAAGAGAGGGAAGCGAAGGAGGGAGGGGGGGGGATGAAGAGAAAGTGCTGCTCTGGGATTTCTGCATCTGTAGCCTCCAAGCTGCTGAGGTAGTCAGTCAATCAGCCATTTAGAAGTAACTATATTTACTTAATTCCTCTTCAAACGACAGCACAGGCTCGCAGGAGATAGTCTTTTTTTCCCTCGCTCTCTCTCTTTTTTCATAGCAGTAATGATGAAAAGCAGAATAACTAGAAAATGTCATTTGTTTCATGCTCCGGTTTTCTGAGGTTTAAAAAGATTTGTTTTTTTGTCATTGATTCAAAGGCTAGCCAGTAGGCAGTGGTGCAAAGAAAATTATTAATCCAAAGTCCTGACTTCCTTTTTTTGCTGGAGAAAAGAAAGAAAACAAAGTAAATGGCTGTAGGTCTAACGGAGTGGGGGAATTATTTGCCAGGGAGGCAGAGGCTTAGAATAAAATCCCCCCCTCCTCCCCCCCTCCTACCATCCATCTTGACGAGTGCGGAAAACAAACGCAGTCTGGTTAAGCAAACCCATTAGAAAAACGCCGTGTTTGTCTGCCTCGGAAAAACGCGGCAAAAGATGTGCAACGCTTGTGCAAGAGCTTACGCCGGATTTAAGTGTTTACCGAAAACATCAAGGTCCTCGGCGCTGACTTTACCGGGGACCCTTAACTCCTCCAACCCGTCCAAGTGTTTTGTTGATAGAGCGCAAAAAAGCTAACAGTCGGGCGAAAGCTGTTAGCCAAGAACGGAGCGACAAGGATGCAAACAAGGCCGAGACGACGAGGGCAGAGCTGGGTAAATAAAGCCTCGGATGAAATCACTTACTCTGTGCCGCCGCTGTTTATCTAACAAGGCAAAGGAGGCCGCCTCTGTTATTAGGACCTCATCCCAGGCGTGCAGCGAGGAGGAGAGGATACACACACACACACACACA
>JAOXYL010000036.1:17031535-17042728 GCA_028564955.1 Terapon puta | reverse complement strand
ATATATATATTTATATGGCAGTCATACAGCGGAGAGCCACTTCACTTCACGACATTAACGTGTTCTTTGCATCGCGCTCGGGCGGGCGGGAAATCCTCGATAACGGTGAAACGGTCCTTCGCCAAAGGACTGAGGTTTCAGCGACCGTCCGGCCAAAATCTCACCCCCGAAGACGAACGTGCCTCTCGCGCGCCTCCTCGAACTCGCCGTCCCGCGCCCTCTCGTGGAACTCCCCCCTCCCTCCTCCTCCTCCTCCTTCCCCTCCCCCCTCCCCTCCCAGCGCAGTGTTTATCTGTCAAACGAAGGCTGTTGGTTATGCGCATAACACAAAGCATCTAAACATTTAATAATAAAAACGTAGCTCGTTAATTACCCCCCCCCCTTCCCTCTTGATTAATTAGCGAATGCGGTGGGCCTAAATGCCACGTAATGTTGGTTATACATCACCTACAGCCCCCCCCTCTATCCACATTACCTGCTGATGAATGGTTTCTTTGCCTGAGATAAAAATACCCCACAGCCCTTGGTGGCAGTGACCTTTTACTGACCCCTCCCCCTACCTTTTCTTAAGCCCCTCCCCCCCCTTACCTGTCCCATGGCTTGCTGTATTGTTATTGTATATTACTCTCCCTAAATGCAACTTACTTAAGCATGCATTAACCCGACTTCTTATAGTGGAACTAAAATCCAAAATAAAACCATGTCTGATTGACCTCTCTTTTTCTCTGACGTACATCCAGATTGCACGCCCTGTCCTGTGTTTAAAAAAAAAAAAGAAAAGAAAATACTAACAAGAGAAATGTATTGAAGTAACTAATAATAAAGTCTTTTATTATTAGTTAAACGAAGGTGGTGACACTTTGCCTATAAACTGTCCCCCCCTCTCTTTGTCTGCCTCAGTGTGTGCTTTCTGGTTGTTCATCTTTGATAGTGTGAGAAACTTATTGCCTTTCGTTCTTGCTTGCTAATCTGTTTTATTTTTTTGTCCGTTTATTTTTTATTTTTTTGTACATATATGTGAGTGCACATATATGTTTGATCTCTCTGTTTCTTTTTCTGAAAAATGTTAAAAATTCTAACTGACCTGCTAATTTGCTAAGAATCACTACTTGCCAATGTTTTGATGATTTGTTTTTCCCTTAATTAGACATGAAGCTTCCTCTTTTCTCTATGACAAAACCGACACCTTGAATAAAAAGCGGAGGGTTTCTCAGATTGGGTGTTTAAAAAAAAAAAAAAAAAAGCACATAGCCATGCTGAAATATTTTTTATTAAAAGATTCACGCCCTCATAGAGAAAAAAGCGAAGACACCTCCAAAGTAGACCCTCACCACTATCTGTGAAAACTGTTCCAAACTGTTTCTATGCTGATCTGTAATATTTTCCTGTTATCCGATAGCTATCTCTGATTTGAAAATTTGGATTTAGCCGATGAATGAGTCGATTGATTTTTTTGTGCATGGCAAAGAAGTTGCAGCTTAGGGTTTGTAAAACTGTCAGTGTTGAGAGTGCTGTTCTCTTTTGTAGATGGGCATGTATATGCTCATTGTTTGTATATCCCCATCCCTTCCTTACAGCCAAAAGCTCTAATGCCGCCCGACCGCTTCGTGCCGCCTTTACATGGACATGGCAACTGATGTACACGTTCACCCCCATCTATGTCATTTCCTTCCTAGTATGTTCATAGGTCCCACCCCGTCTCACGCTCCCTCCTCCCGAACCCCCTTTACGTAGAGATCTAAGATATGTACAGTCATCCATTTGTTCATTGCTGATGAAGTTAAAGTCGAGCAAAAAAAAAAAAAAAAAAAGATAATTAAGAGTTATCTAATCAGGCTGTAGATATTTATGGAGAGACTTATCTATCAAAGCAAGAATTATAGATATGCAGTTTTCTTTTTTATATAAAATTAACTCTCAAAAGAACAAAAAAAAAAGGATAAATAAAAGATATCCTGAACAGAATGGTGAAGATTATTTTTCATGTCATGATGTGTGGATGTATGTGTTGTTGCCTCCCTGTACCATCCTGTCTAAAAAGAGAAATATATACTAATTAATCAGAAATTGCTTTTTAAAAAAAAAAGAAAAAAAAAGACTAACCTAACTTGTCCAAAGGCATTCTTACACAACTTTCTTTTGTAAATTTTTTTTCTTCCTGCCAAAATCATGCGGGCAATTTGTTGATGTAAGTTGACAAAACTGATGGTATGCTTTCTTCCTTTGAAAACTGTTTTTTTTTTCTTTTTTCGTAGGCTTTTATGATTTTCCGAGCTTTTTTTTTTACCTGTTTTTTCTACTTACTTATTACTAATCCCTTTTCTGGATAGCTCTATCTGTGGCTTTACTTTGTGAATGTTTTCTTTACGATGTTTGCTCTAACTCTGAACTCTTTTTTGCAATGCCTTTCAATTATTATTTCGGTTTTTCCTTTTTCGTTTTACGTTGTGTTCCTTTTTCTTTTATTGTTCCGAAAAAAAAAAAAAAAAAAAGGTTTGCATCTCTTTATAGTGCCCTGTTTGTGAGCCTTTGCAATGTACAAACAAGCCACTTTGGCAAGAGGATAAGCAGCTTCAATGGACATCTGAATGTTTCAAAGTCTTTGTAGTCTTCGAACAAACGGGTCTAAACCAATAAAGCAGATGGCATAATTATCCCGAAATGGAATAATTCCAATGAGGGCTTTCATTATTATTTTTAAGTCATTAAAATGTAAATAAATAAATGATGTTTTCAAGCACCTCGGCCCTTAAGTCTGACACTCTTATGAATAATGTAGTGAGGATGTGCTGTTACAATAAAAAAAAAAAAAAGTACAAATCAGCAAACATTCAGGTGTCGTTGAACTGCCCGGTGACTTTGTGCCATCGTGGTGACTGTAGGGGTCAAAAGGCAAGAGGCTAGGGCAAATAGGGGAGCCCACTAGAGACCAGGACTAGAAAAGATCCCTCAATTTTTTATGACTTGCGACTGGTTGCTGCGTTTTGCTGGTACAGGTTTCTTTTATAGAGCAGCGTGTGACCCTCCGATAGACCTGGAGTCAGGTTTTTAAGAGGCTCCAGGTAATATTTTTTTACATTTCAGAGCACTTCAGGTCCAAAAGAAAACTCCCCTTTCCTTTTTTTAATATTAAAAAAGGGTTATGATGCAGGAGCTGTTGGTATTTGTTCGCCCGTGTAGGTCGACGGGGTTAAAAAGTGCCTCTCCGAGCAGCTATATGAAACACCTTACAAACAGTTTCTCATTTCAGACTTAGTTAACTTGCTTTCAAGCCCACTGGCTCGCACTTGAATTGCAAACACATGCTAATACCCTCTGCTTCTCTTTATCCACAGAGCGCATCTTTTTTGGTGCTCAGTTTTTGAAAGGACTAAAAAAAAAAAAAAATGGGGGATTTACACTTGAAGATAAATGAAACAAGCCTCTTAAAAGCCTGAGATAGTCCTTTATGTGGAGAGATACGCAGCATTATCAGGTGGAACTAAATATAGGGACACAATTTGTGCAGCATTAGATGTAATTCACACCTTTTTTTACATAAAACCATAGTAAACTATGAGTGCGCATGCAGCATACGGAGCCTACAGAAACCAGAATTAGTTTGTGGCGCAGTATAAATCCCTGATAAAAGCATGAGAGAACATGTAGGAGTTCATATGTGGAGTCAGTTTAATGTGGCTCACCCTTGTGCATCCCTCAAAGCCTTTTGATGCAATGTATACTTTATTTATGGCTGTTGTTTTCTTTCAGTTTGGGTCTTGTTTGGTTCTGAGTTTCATTGTTTTTGCACTGGTACGGTATTTTCTGTTCTTTCTTTCTTTTTTCTTTCTTTATCTTCAGTTCGTTTTCCTCCTTTTGTTGAGCTTTGCTTTATACGTTCTTTGGTTACCGGTTCTTTTGGTGTTTGGCTGCTTCTTGCTCTCGCTGATGGGAAACTTTCTGCCTTCTCACTGCTGTCTGTTTCTCTCTCTCACTTTCCAGGAGGGGAGCTAGTTATCCCCGTGCTAGTCGAGGACCCCATAGACATCCCTTCTGTATCCACCCGTTCTCCCTTCATCCCCCTCCCCCCAACCCTCCGCCCCGTCCTCACCATTATTGAGACCACCAAAGAATCCTTGGCCATGGCCACTGAGGCGGGGGTACCTTGCTTGTCGGACCGAGGCAGCGATGATTGTGATGATGGTGATGGTGGTGATGATGGTGATGATGATGATGATGATGGCATGGTGATTTCGGGGTTTGGCTCTGGCGAAGCTTTCGACTCTAGCCTGCCCCCGACTGACGATGAAGATTTTTACACCACCTTCTCCCTGGTAACAGATAAGATCTTGACCACATCGGCCTATGAAGGCGGCTACAAAGCCCTCGCGCCCAAGTGGGAGGCCAAGGACTTGAGGCCTAGCAAAGCCTCTGAGGCAGGTAGGACTACACCCACCTCGCCTCTGCCCGACCCCCGGGGCACGCCGCCGGCGGCGGTCCCCTCGGACACGCCACCCAAGCTGCCCGCCGGGAAAATGAACAACCGCGAGGTAAAACCCCCGCAGCCGGACATAGTCCTGCTGCCCCTGCCCACGTCCTTCGATCTGGACGGCACCAAGCCGCGGGGCCCCTTCATCACCTCGCCCATGCTGCGCACGGTGCCCGCCGCCTTGCCCACGGTGCCCGGCGTGGTGCGGCGGGTGCCCCCGGGGGCCTCAGAGGTGATCCGGGAATCCAGCAGTACCACGGGCATGGTGGTGGGCATTGTCTCAGCCGCCGCCCTCTGCATCCTCATCCTCCTCTACGCCATGTACAAGTACAGGAACAGGGACGAGGGTTCCTACCAGGTGGACGAGACGCGCAACTACATCAGCAACTCGGCGCAAACCAATGGCGCTGTGGTGAAGGATAAAACACCCAGCGGCAGCGCCAAAGGAAGCGCCAGTAGCAAGAGACCGAAAGACAAGGACAAGGAATATTATGTATAGAAATCAGACGTCATTTCCCAACACATAGAAAAATAAACTGTTTGGAACAAAGTTATAAACATTTTGACAGTACCATATTGGCAACTGTGATTTAAAAAGGATAAAAATCTCTTGAGAACTCAAGACTTACTGAGTCACTGAAACATTTACAAAAGAACTTTGGCTTACGGAAGCACACTTACTATTGTAAGCATTACAGAGAGACAATGCAGTACAACTTCACCGGGACTCGGTGTGGATCTTTTTAAGGAGTCCCTGCTGGAGACATTTGGCAGTGTGAATAACATCGCTCTAACATCCACACGACCCCAAGTGACTGTCGAGAGGTGTGTGATCCTTGGAGTTCTGACGACCTTGTCCATTGTAACCCTGTAAAATAACGATCACTGTCATTTCGGCCATTCTGAGCATGCATGTGAGGTGTATGTGACGTGGTGCTGGCATCTGTGTAAGTGAGGGACCTCAAGAAACTATGATTGTCGGGAAAGTTGGAAGTCAAAACATGATTTCACATTACAAAACGGTTTCATTAAATGTAGCTTTCATGGATGCGATATGAGCTAAAGTATATGTGTACTTCAAGCTGTCTTTTTACTTTTTGTTTCTTTTTTTTATTTATTCATTTAGTAAGTTACTTATTCATTTATTGAATTTAGTTTCTTTTTTTTTTCTTTGTTTTGTTTTTCGAAAGGATGATGTCCGGTCAGGGTTGACTAGGCAGTGCTCAGTGACCGCTCAGCAGGATGCGATACAGCAATGTATCTCAATATCTTTCTCTCCCTCCCTCACGTCTCAGCTAAGGATCGGACCGCTATGCATGGCATCCAAATTGTAGATGGCGTTCAAGCGTGCGAGAGTGGATCCACCAGGCAAAAAAAGTGCACAATACACTGTTATTTCTCTGAATTTTAAATCTCTGATAGCCATTTTCTTACTTTTTTTCTCTTTCATTTCATTATCTCCTTTCTCTTTTTGGTTCCATTTCCTGAGACGGTGTGGCAAAATGCATTATCATAATTTGTGTCTGGCAGAGACTTAATTGTCGCTATCTTCAAAAAAAAAAAAAAAAAAGGAGAAAAAGATAAAAAAATCCAGGCTAAAGACTTACTCCAGCGTGAACCAGTGTGATTCTATCTGTTGTCACGGACGACTGTGTCAAAAACAGCAAATATGTTTACATATTTTATTACATCATAGCCGTTGTGCTTTGCAGGTCAATATTGTACAGAAAATTCAAGTTTCTGTTGATTTTGTTAACTCCTCTTCTTGTATAGACGGACCATTTGATTTGATTTTACTGCTGTAGCAACATGACAACAACAACAACAACAAAAAAAAAAGAGAGAGAAAATCATTTTTATTCTTTTGCCAGGAACGCCTGGAAATAAATTAAGAAAAATAATAAAAAAAAAAAAAGATGTGCACAGGAACATTTGTTTAGGTGGGGAGCAAATGTTGTTAGATTAGACGTCTGGTCTCTCTGGATGGTGTTTCTCTTCAGTCGCATGAATATTTGACCATCGGAAGCTGTCAGTCGAATAGAAAAACGCCTCCCTCGGATCTTGTATTAGGGACTCCTCCTCCTCCTTCTGAAATTACTTTTATCATGTTATTTATTTTTTTATTGGAAATTTAAAAAACAGATCAAGAGAATAAAGAGAGATTATGATGGATTTGGAGATCTATTGCTAGCACCTTACTGACTTACAGGTGTGTTTTTTTTTCTTACTTTTTTTTTTTTTTTAACTCTGACGTCAATGTTCTCGTCTGCTCAGCTCGTCTTTTTTGCATTTTTATTTCTCTTATTGTGTAGCTTAATTTCATGTCTCATTTTTATGACATTCTCTTCTGGCAATTTGTTGGGTTTCTTTTTTTTATGTCATTATTTATTGCTGAAGTTCTTTGTTCTCATTCATTTTCATGCAAAACTCAGTCAGTGTGTATGTTCACTTTGATTTTTTGTGTTGGTACTTGGCTTTTTTGACCAGTTAATTATTATTGTCTTATGCTCCTTTGACTCCAAACAATTCCCAGAAATAAAAAAAAAAAAAATGTTGTTCCCAAACGTTTCGGATGTTCGACTTGCGGGTGGATGTCACTCACTCTCTCCGGGGGCGGAGATGGAGATAGATACCATCTACGCCGAAGACCACAATTTCTCATCCTTATCATTTGCTATCACTTCAGTTATTTCCTTTTATGCCAAAAAGTGGTGTCATTTCCATTCAAATGAAGTCTGGAGCCGAGCAGCTATAACGCCGTCATTTACCTATAGATGATTATGCAAATGCGCACACTGTTCATCGATGCAACTAGAGAGAAAAAGGGGGGGACGGGTGAAGGAAAACGGTTATTAGAGGGTCCAGAATCGTCACAACAGCAGAGGAATGGCTCTGGGTTTCTTTCGAGTCGGGCCTTTGTGAGAGTGCACAGCCAAATGAGATTCTCCACCACCATATGGCCGGGTTATGAGCTACTCAATGGAAGCGGCACCTGCTTTCCCAGCTCGTTTTTACACCGTCCATATTTCGCGCAAATGGGCCTTCACAGAGCTGGTCATTAACTTGCAATAGCCCATTGATGTAGGATATCAGAGCGGCGTGTGTGAGTATATCCAGCTCGCACAATGACTACATATTAGCTCATTCATCCTGCCACAGGCGGTGGGAATAAGGAGGCCAGCAGGGATTTCTTCCGGTGAGGGACCGTTTTTTTTTTTTTAACAGAGGCAAGACTTTTTTTTTGTTTTTCCTCCCTTCGCTGGAAATGTGTGGGAATTTTTGTCGCCTAAGTCAACGCAATAAAAGGTTAATGTGTGAGGGAAAAAAAAAAAAAAAAACATTGATTTTTAGCGAGCGATGACACCAGGCTCTCGCTTCTTCACCTGCGAAAGGCGGCGGGTAACTATGGCGGGCCGGCGAAATTGAGAGAAACAATTTTAAAGCAGCTGTGATCGATATTTTTTTATATTGCCAAATTTTCACATGATTACTTCTGCGTGATGGGGGTCACTCGTGATGAACCTATAGAGAATTATCGCCCGACCACGCGGCTCCTCTCGGCTCCAGGGAGCATTTCAGCGTCTTTAGCTTATTGTTTTCAGCTTTTAAGCCACGGCAGAGATATTTTTTCAGGGAGTAAAGTTCAAATCCCTCTGAACAGTTGCGCCAAACTCATAGTGGAGCATTTCGTCGTTATGTAGAGTTTGCATTTATCTCTATTCTCCTGAAATGAAAATCAGTAAATGCAGCTTTAAACTGATAGAAAAGTGGTAAATCCTTTGCTTTTATACCTTTTTAAGTAGATTATTTTACACAAAACAGTCATTTCGATATAAGCAGCACACTTCTAATCTTCACAAAATGCAAAAGGTGTGTTCTTTCAACTACATTGTTTTCAAATTAATTTGAATTTTGACTGTTCGCAATTTATAGAAATTAAATTGAGATGTTTTTCTAGGTGTCTGACAGTTCATATTTATACTTAAATCAAAATTCATTTACAACTGAGTGCATTAAATAGTTGAATCAGAGGTATCTAGACTACATCACACTGATGTAGATTACAGCTGCTCGGATTTTAAGCTAACACATATTTTGCTGTTTCAGATCATCACACCTGCTCTGTTTTGACTTTGAAGGGCAGAAAACTGACGTTTGTGTCCTTTCATTTAAAGCATTTGACAGTTCAGAGGAACGTGAAGCTGTGAAGCTGTCCGTAACTCCTGATTAGCTCCTTTCTAAGCTGACGGCCCTTTTGGAAATCGCTCAATATTCAATATTCATCTGGTCTCTGGTAAACGTAGCTGTGGGGCTCTGTGCACCGGCGATAGAGCTTCTCTCTGCCTTTATCTTTTCAAACGTCTGAGATGATTTGCCATCGACATCTGCCAGAGACGATGAACTTCACTCGCAACCGGAAGAGGAAACTCTAATGCGTAAAAAGAGAGGAAGCTCGTGAGACGGCAGCTAAAAAAAAAAACCAAAACATCTAAAAAAATCCAGAAACATAAATGCGAATCTGCTGTTTTTTTGTTTGTTTTTTTTAAACAAGATGCTGTGTATGACATAGTAGAAAAAAACCCTCTTCTACGGTGCGAGAGAGGGCAGACATTAAAATAAAAAGCAAAGTCTATGAAGCACTTAACATGGCAGAGAACAGAGAAACAAAAACGAGCACAAGGGAAGGTAATTGCAGCATAAATCACCCCCGAAAGGAAAAAAAAAAAAACATAAACAGCAATAAAGTTTGGGCTAATATTTCCCTAAATAACAAACAAATACACATTACCAATTAATATTATGATGATAATAAATACCAGCCCCCCAAATAATAACTGTGTTCATGCAGAAAAAGAGAAAAGCAGTGCACCTTTGGCTCTGCTGGCACAAACCCTGAAACAGTGAGGTATCGCCGTTTTCACAACCATTAGTCACTTTCAGATTTACACCAGCAGGGTGCCGGCACGGGAAACGTATCCATTTGATATTCACAACCCATTTGCTTACACAGTTGTTGGCTGACAAAGTTTATTGATTGGATTTTATGTGTAGCAACTACTTTTCCTTTTAGTCAAATTAGTAGAAGTAGATTACATCAATCCCGCTGATGTCGGCCGGATAATTCATATCTTAATTGACAGAAAAACAATTTACATTTGCTAATGGCTTTTCCAAATGGATTTCTGCGTGTGTTTGACTGCATTAGCTCTGCCTTCGCCCCGTATAGGTTCTCTGGAGCGCCGACAAGGGAGTCGCTCGACTCCCCTTCGCGCATTTAAAGGCCGACAGTTGACCTGTCATGAAATTTTCCTTCAACTAATGAACTGGTTAATTCCACTTAAGCGCGCTCCGTCGTGTTTTTCCCTGCAAACAAACAGCGGCTCTGCAGCGCGATCGCAGGTGAAAGCTGTTTTTGTCGCTTCCTACGCCGAGGCAGGATGCTGTAAAACACCTTGAGCGGGTGCAGCTGTGGCGTTTTATGGCTCCCCTGTTTAGATTGTAGACATGCTGCTTTTTTTTTTTCTTTCTTTCTTTTTTTTTTTTCCTCCCTGTAAAGATTCGGGAGAGGTGCTGTATCCTCCACGGACCGAAGCAAAGCAGCTGTGAAGGCGATGCTGATCAGTCCTGACAGGTAGAATATGAGCCCGCTGACCTTAACTCCAGCATTATGAAGGGCACACACACGCACACACACGCACACACACGAACCTGGAAAAGAAGCTCCTCGCCTGTGTGTGTGTGTGTGTGCTTAAGCCACATTTAACTCCACACATGAAAAACGGTGTCATGGCGCTTGCACACGCGTCTGCTCGAGCTTTCACATTCATACGTCTCGGCGGGCGCCCACAGCGGTACGTTAGCAGGACAGTCAGGTGTACGTATGTGCACTTAATTCACTTTTGTGTCTCCCTGTGGGGGGGGGGAGCGCACCTCCTCTTATTCTTCCGCTCCATCACTCAGCAGCCAAAGCTTTCAGTTAGCTCCTCAGCCCTAATTAACTGCCAAGATATGAATGCGCTAATCTGGACTCTAAATCTTCAGTTCCTCTGACAAAAGCTTTTACAGGCTGTCACAGCTGCATGATAAACAGCAGGGCCGCCTCCTCGCCTAGTGGACACAGTGCCATCTAGGGACCAGGTTTGGCAGCCCAGGATTTTTTCTAACCGGAGGGTATTTGTTTCCACGGATGGGGCTGAATTATGCTTGTTAGTGCACGTGCCGGAAAAAGGTCTTCCTCCGTGCACACACATGCAAAAGAAAAAAAATCTACTCCAATTTTGAGCCATTTGGCAAAGTGCATCTACTCTGTGGTTTTAATTTGACTGACATTAGGGCGATATTAGCATAACTCTGAATGGATTACCGCTGAAGTGGAACAAAGTTTGGAGAAATTCGAGCAGGTTAGTTTCACCCAGATGAGAGCAGGTTTTTTTTGCGAAATGCAGGAGTGAAGCGGGAAATATATTAAAAAAAAAAAAAGCCTGAGCTGCGCACCAGAATCACAGATGCTCTGCGGTCGGGGAGCATCGACGGTTTTCTGAGGACGGAGAGACGGATCACGTATGAAGCCGGTGGAGGGTGCATGAGTACGTGGGCGCACATTTATACTGTATGTCTCCGTCTCCATTTGTATGTCAGTGAGTGATGTTCAAAACTCTGCGTGAGTGGAGAGAGAGTCGAGTGTGTGTGTGTGTGTGTGTGTGTGTGTGTGTGTGTGTGTGTGT
>JAOXYL010000036.1:17018535-17030047 GCA_028564955.1 Terapon puta | reverse complement strand
AGTGCACGTTAACATCCAAAGTCTTGAGTAACTAGCTCCTGATTCACATTCACTCACTGTCATCATTTTTAATTATGTTGCTGCCACAATCTGACAAACGCAATGCATTCTGGGGCAAATTTTCTAGTGATCTTATGCTCTTCCTAATCTAGCACACATCCAGCGCTTCCTCACATGCTGATATTCGCACACTGTGCAGCTGGAATCCTGCTACGTGCTCGGTTTTATCTACCGCTCAGTGTGAGTGATCGTAATAGCGGGTTAGCATGTGACTTTGAACGCGCTCTGCCTCGGGGGCCTGAGAGTCGGCGCCCTCGTCCCCCTCTGTGCAGCCAAATCAAATATTCATGAGGTGATGAGCAACGAACTAATGACACTAAATCCGGGGCTGTTACAGCCACGTCGCTCAAGTTGATACACAGCTGGGACGTAACGGTCGCCGCCTGCCTGCTGAGCGGCGGTGTAATTTAGCGCAGGTCCTCGCCGGCGATGACACTCGAGCGCGGCGTAAAGGACGTGATGAGCTTCCCGCTCACGGTGCCAGGAGGAGGGAGGGAGGGGGGTCATTCTGGCATCACGATTGGCAGCCCGGCCCTCCACACCTGTCGGCCATCACGCATGGAAATCACCCCTGACTGTTGCATATTCGATGAGCAAATCCACTTCATCTTTATCCTAAATGGGATATAAATACAAATTGTTGCGCAACAATTGCACCAAAAAGAAAAAAAAAACATGTTTTGTTGTTGTTGTTTTTTGGTTTTTTTTTTTACTAAACCCAGGAGAAAATGAGGTTGATACGGAGACTCAGCTGCAATAACCCATTCGCTTATTGAACGACAGCGGCTGGATACACTCTCAGCCTGCGGGCTTAAACGAGAAAAGCAGAGCGCGGCTGCCTGATTGAATGGGTTTGTAATGCAAGCCAAATAGGTTTGTTCTAATGGGAATCAGCCTCAGTGGCGGCGGCGGAGGCTTACGCCAGCGCTATAACAGCAGTAAGCAGCGGTGGCTAACACCCCTGTAGCTGTTTGATTGGCTGCGAGAGGCAGAAGCGACACTAAGGGGGCCGCTGTGTTTACTAATGGACGTTTTAGCGGGGTAATATTCAATGAGCCTTAACTTCAGGAATCAGCGGAGGAGGGCTTAATATGCAGAGTATACCGCTCAACGTGCAGCGTGTGCGGCGGGCTCAGGTGTTTTTACAACTTCGTGAAGCCCAAAGCTTCTCCACAGAGCTTTAAAATGAGACTTCCTGTCATCTGTCTTTTAAGTAAAACCCCCACTGGATTCCTGAATGGAGTCATAGCTGACCCAATATTCTGATCTAATCTGATAATCGCATAAATTTAAACCAGCGAACGACAGTAAATGTTAAGATGTGACACTAACAAGCACCCAAAGGCCTCCATCAAACGTCTGAGTCGGGGGTTTAAAGAGCCTTGTTATTTTAATTTTGGGTTGGAGCGAGATGAATTTTATTTGCGGTTTCTCGGCGCATTGAAAAAGGCCCATTTGTTTCTGAAAAGACGCATCGCTGCTGAGTTTCTCAATGTTCCGGCTCGGCAAACAGAGTGTCCGGTTATTCTGTGTCTCCAAAATGCTCTTGAACGTAATCCAGGTGACGGCGATTCCTCCTGAGCGATGCTGTCGGCCAATAAGGACTGTGGGGAACACTAAGGAAGTGAACTGTGATCCAAAAACACGCTGCCAAAAACACAACTCCGGAACAGTCTGTTCTGTTTCCTTTTGGAAATAATATCAATCTTAGGCCATTTTTCAAAGCTGTGAGCGCCACAAAACTTTATTCCATGCGTCTCTACCGAGGTGAAGCAGAAGTAAAACTGGTTGTTGCTTCATGGCGTGTTATGTTTGTTGGTTTATGTGTAAGAAGAGGTCAGAACCGGCGGCGGGGACACTGTCTGACTCGTAATGAGCCGCCGGTGCGACGCGCCCGGGAGACGGCGGCGGTGCAAAGGTGGAAAGTTGAACCGAGAGTCGCAGCTAAACAGAACATAAGCGTCATTTTTTTCTCGTCTGCAGCTGCCTCATAATAGCTGTAAAACAATGCAATGTACCGGAGAGCTGAGACGTGTGTGTGTGTGTGTGTGTGTGTGTGTGTGTGTGTTTGGCCCATGCGGGTGCTGATTGTCAGCTCCGAACCTGCTAATGACCTGATTTCTCAGCCTCTCTGCGTTCACACGGGCGGGGGTGGAAGCGTTCTGCAGGTCCTGAACGGGGGGCTGGATACCGCCGGCACATTCGAAATAACTTGGACTGTCACGCCGCAATTTATTCTGACAAGCTGAGACAGATGTGCGTTACGGTTCTCATGCATGTGCAAATGCAGATTACAAACTCCCTTTTTCTTTTTTTTTTTTTGGTAAACAGAGGCTGTATTTTTCCTCCGCTGGGGGAAACGCAAGTAAACACAAACCAGTGCAAAGCTCTGAATTTATTCATTAACATCTCTCAACCTGACAAAGTGGAGTAAAGCTGGACTAATGATGGGGCCGAATGTAAATGCGGAGACTCGTCCTCTGGGAGCTGCAGGACTGATCTACGAGTTTGCATGTGTTTTGCAGCCTAATACGGCTTAGATAAGCAGACGCTTTCCGAGGGACGTCGTTACAGTATAAAGAAGCACATTAGGGATCCGGCCTCTTCCGTGAGTGTGACTGAGCCCCGCGAATGTGATTTATTTAGACGAACGTGAAAATATCAATACGGCGATGAATGAGGCGGGCGGGACGCAAAAACTCAGAGATTGCTCATTATCTTTAAATTTAAGTTTGAGGGCTCAGGGGGAGGGAATATTATCTCTGATCTCGCCCTGCTCCCGCCTGGCAGGTTAAATACGAGTCACAAAGCAAAAACAATCCTAAATTTTCAATTTCATAGTCTCCAGGTGTCGGTGAGAGTTTCTGGACCGGCTCTGATCTCGCCATCCGTCTGCATTTGGCACTAAAAAGAGTAAAAAAAAAAAAAAAAAAAAACTCAAGCTGAAGCAGCTATGAGTCATTAGATAAATGTACTACAGTGTGTTCACAAATGCAGTCAATCCGAGAACGGTTCAATATTTTCTCCGGACCTTCGGCTTTCCAAATGTACTTAGAACTTAAAAAGGGGAAACAGGGATTGAGCGAAGGCTTAGCACGGCTTCGCGGCTCATTTTTGCTCTAAGCTTAGTTGAGCTTTGGATGCTGCCTCATAAAACGCGGTCCAGGCAATTACAGGTCCAGTGTGAGGAGAAAAAAAATTTAAAAATAAAAACGACTATGTGGAAGACTTTTTTTTTTGGTGCCTTTGTCAAACAAAAAAAAACTTTGCTTCTTCTGAGCACTTATTCCTCCTTTTGAAAAAGTGATGTCGAGGGGATAGCAGCGCTCGGAGGATGAGACGGTACATTAGCGCTGAAGTGTGTTCAAAAATGCCAACACTCGCACAAGCTTTGATTTTTATTAAGGGGGGAGACTACTTAGCTGTCAATTAAGTGTGTGTGTTTTTTTTTCTTCCTCTCTGAATATTACAGGGCGCTCTACAAAAGACACCTGCAGACACTTCTGAAGGAGAGGATTTGTGCTGTGCAGCTGGCACGCGCGAAGCGAAAAGAAAAAAAAAAAAGAAACACAATCTTGGATTTTAATGAAAGTGCATGAATCATTTCTTTTAGTTTAGTTTAGTTTAGATTAATGGATTCATCTCATGTTTTAATATTCAAAAGGGCAGCGGCACTCGAGAGGAACATGATTGTGGTGAGTAACAATGATATTATTAAGAAGTGGTTTAATTAATTTGGCATAATCACACTGCACCAATTTTTTTTTAAATAGTTTCCTTCGGAGCCCTAAAAGTAGACGCAGGTATGAGACGGAAAGTTAAAAATGCTTAAAAATAACTGGATACGATGATATCTGAATAATGAAAATGGATTCAGGAGCTGCTAGCGAAAAGCTTTTTACTGTTTTTCTTTCCCACAAATGAGTTTCATTTATCTTTCATCACCTCACTTGTTTTTTGGATTTTTTTTTTTAATTCATATTTTACTTTCCTTGGCACGTGTTTAATCCTTTATCTGCTCCCTGTCTTCTCCATTTCCAATTTTCCTAACGCTCATGGAGTTAATGAGATGGGCGGGGTTCAGAGCGGTGATTGGTCGAGACTGAGGGTGTGAGACATCAGTGGGGACGTTATCTGCAGCGGGACAGATAAAACTAATCACCAGTATGCTCTCAGCACAGAGCCACATGCAGCTCCATCATCACTGTAAAGTCTGCGTAAAGCATTTTGGCAGACGAGCTAATGTGAAGTTAGCTCATGACGTGCATTTTAGTTTTTAATATTATTCTTTCTTATGGCTTGTAGTACTGTCGAACAAGCTACACTAAATACTTTTTAATTGAATCCTTCATTTAACTTTGCTTTTTTTTAACTGCAGTTTCAGCATCTAGTCATGAACAAGCCCAAGCTTCACATTTTTAAAACTGTTTTCAGACGAACAATGCCCTTCACTTTTTTGCTGTTAAAAAAAAAGAAAAAACAAAAACAAACCCTGCACCGACCACGTCATGTTCCCATCTGAGTATTAAATAATCATGGAGGAACTTGAAGTATGGAGAGAGAAATGAGATCAGTAAAGTTTTGTGGTAAACATGAAGCAGGTAAGTGACACATGCAAAGACCAAAGAACAGGAAAAGAAAAGTAAATGAACGATCATTAAAAGTATAAATATAAATGTATATGTTTTTTTTTAATTAACTGACTGGTGGTTAAAAAAAAGAATAATAATTTGCATGCTTTACCAAATGATCCATACTTCAAGTAAAAGTATAAAGCTTTACATTTATCTTCATATTTTAATCATTACTTATCGGTGTATTTAATCATTTTGTCCGCTTTGGGACTCCGTACCTGTCAGCACATTCACAGTGTGGACTGAAGGTGTTTATTTCACACTGTACTCCACCTCAGCGTAACTTTCCAAAGTCTCAGCTCAGACAAGATTACGTACAACTTTGAGAAATGTTTACACAGCAGGTAGTGTGTTTACGCCTTTCAAGTTGAGCACTAAATTAAAAGAGGACACTTCTCTCTCATGTGGCTTTAGGTTGTTCTCTCCGATGAAGGATTTTGGCGAAAAGCGAGAGATATACCGGTGGGAGTCTCTCGGCTGCCGCAAAGCAAACATTTGAAATGGAGGGGACATCAAGTGTGCTTATAAAACCAGACGTTTAGCTGCGTGGGGCTTTATTCATAGTGCATACATTTACTTCGCCTTTCACAAAAAATAGACATCTATTTGTGCTTATTGTTTCTTTTTACAAATATACTGCATGAAACAAAAAATAGAAAGTCATAAACGGAAAATGGGTCAATACATTTTAAAAAAAAGGTGGTAGAACAGCAGATTTGTCACATTTTCATGATAAAAAACAACACAGTGCATCAGTAAAAAAAAAAAATCTGTGTTCGAAAGGCACCAGTGTTTTGTTCATGTAGAGTTATAATAAATCATTTCAGCACACACAGGCATGATAATAACAGTACAGATTGGCCTTAAGATAAATGGCATTTAAAGCTATTGCAATTTTACAAATATATGTATATATAAAAAAAATGTTTAGCAGTTAAAATATTAAAAACAACAGCAAGAAATGTAACAGTCAAAGTGTTTTGGTTTTTAAAAATCTATTAAATACATTCAGCTTAGGTTCTTATAAATATCATATAAACACTTTAGAGCATATCCTCCTTTACAGTGCCCGGACTTAAACTTCCTCCTTTGAAGTATTTCTCGAAGTTTGCTGCGTTTTCTCTGTTTTCCCCTTCGCTCTCGGGCACCTTGGGCCATCGCCCGGCTGAGGTAGTCGAGGAGGATTAGCGTCGAGTGCGAGGCCTCCTGGTACGGTCCAGTCCCCCCCCCCCTTTTGTTCTGGATGAGCACCGGGCAGGTAGTTTCAGAGATACGGATGAAGAGAAAAGGTTCGCTCGGGGTGGCGCTAATCTGCGAGCGGTTTGGCCCCGTCAACGGCGTGGTCGCTCAGGTCCGACGTGGTCAGGCGCCTGCGAGGGGCTGAGGGGGGGTCGGGAGGACAGAAGGAGGAACGATCGTCGTCATAAACAGGAACACGTGGGAGGGTTTTTCTTCCCCTTTTGTTCAGGGATCTGTTCCGTTACAAGCGGCGCGTACGCGAGTGATTAGCTCGCCGTGAACGCGTGTGATAATTCCATTGTACGTTAACGCCGGTGTGAAATAAGCATAGATATGTTTTGGCCACCGCAATTCTTGGAGGTGAAACAGACGCGAAAGCCACAGAAAGTACGCTCCTCTCGCGCGGTGCCAGATATCTGTAAGCAGCTTAGGAAAGTGCTACAAGTGATTTTGGCCGCGAGCCACTGGCAGTGATACAGACAGACACACTTCCAGAGCACTGATGGAAAGTTTGAGCTCTGGCTGCCATGTTGGAAAAAAAAAAAAAAAAACTGAGCTCCAAGACTGCCACGGTGAAATCCACCATGTATAATTATGCATATCACTGTTTTGCTTTATAATGATATACTGTAGTGTGGAATTCAGCGGCGCCGAAACAAACAGGCAGCTACAAAATCAATTTCCCTCGTAAAATAACCTGCATTTTCATTTCTGCCGGCACTGTGCCGACGTGTGATGCTGTGGTGCAAAACGTAAGGGAAAAAAAAAAAAATTCGAATTATCGAGCAATGCAGAGATGCAGAAAAACACGACCACCATCGGACCGGTCGACAGATAAGCCGTCAGAGCGGAGGTTTTTTTTTTTTTTTTAGCTTTCCGTGTATAAATACTCACACGGCGAGTCAGATCTCAGTGAGCTGCTGAGGAAGGTGCCGGGGCTTTTGATGGAGGAAGAGAGAGCGGCCAGTCTCAGGCTCCGGGAGGTGGCGTCCAGCTTCTCGTCCTGGAAGGGAGGAGGACAGGAGTCAGCGAAAAGTCTGCGGCCTCGCGTGAAGGTGTGACGCACGTTTCACACCGGCGAGAGAGGGAAAGATAACTAGATTATTTTTTAAATCTTCGCCACTGTTGGGCGACAATGGACAACCATGTAAATAAATTTGATGATGTGTGACCATAATTTAACTGACAGAGAGAGAAAGAGGAAAGAGAGAGAGAGGGAGAAAAAAGCACATGTGTGGGTGGTCAAGAGCAAAATTGAATAACAATCCATTCAGCGATTGGTGAGACATTAAATCTGTCTGTGTGCTCCTAACGTGGCTAAACTTCACGATGCGAAAAGTGCGAAAAGCCCCGTGTGTTTCTCACAGTAAAGCACACAAACTACGCAAAATTAAATTCAAAGCACCTTTTAAAAAGGAGAGTTGTGGGCCAGATTAAGCTGTCCACAAAACGCTCGTTTGGACATCCCAAGTGCTCGCTCCACAGAATAATAAAATATTCTGCTCGGGAAGTGAGTGATTTAAGCTCGTCTATGAACCGTGTGCACCCGTGTCTGATAAAAGCTTCTTTTCCTGACGTTTATTTTGCCTGTAAACACGCGGACGAAAGGAGACGTCTCTAAATATTTTGTCATTCTGTTACAAGGCCCGCCGAGTCGGTGTTTGAAGTTAGATGCATATTGCACACAAACATTACATAAGTCTTGTAATGACAGGACGAGCACGGACCCCCTCCCCCACCCAAAAAAAAAAAAAAAAATCCTGTCTGAAGAGCTTTACAAGCAGAGAGCCACCATCACAGTCAGAGCAGAGGCTGTTTGTCGTTGGTGGCACTGCTGACTCTGATCAAGATGGAAGTCTTGTAAAGACATTCAATCCATCCTTTTACTTTAAACAAACCCCGGGTGGGCAGCAGCTATTAAACTAATGCAATCGCCACTTATCACTCAACGCGGGAGTCATTTGGCAAACCAACAGGGTAATCTGGCAGATTAAAACCATTTAAAAAGTGACTCGATGGCTGTTTAGGGGAGGTTGCAAACTGCTGATGGCAATCAGCTGTCAGCAGTGATGTCTTGATGGCTCCCTCGGCTGCTTTATAGCACAGAAGACGACTGTAGCAATTAACAGCGACTGGTTTAAAAAAAAAAAAAAAAAAAAAACAGGGTTTGTTTTAGTGTACATTTGTGCCATCGCTCGAGCTTGTCCCACTCTGTCCATCCATGATGCATTAGCAGCATGTGAAATTATTCATTTATTCATACAAGTTGCAAATTAGCTGCGGTGCACACATTGGCACTGGTGTGGGCGAGCTAGACTCATAAATGACTCTCAAAGTCAGGCTATCCTTATCCAAACGGCTGCTGTTTGAACAAAGCAGCGCAATTAGTGACTGAAATAGAAAAAAGTGTGGGTTGTTGTTTGGGAGTGCAGGCTCTTGTAAGGCATTATAAACCTCATTTTTCCTGAGCACTGAATTGCCACTGTCTCTGTGTGTGCGCGAGTGTCGTACTTTGTACTCTTGGATTCTGCGTTTGGACTCGTCCAGCTGGTGCTGCAGGTCCCAGACGATCTCTCTGTATTTGGTGTAGCGCTGCTCCACCGCCTCCCTCTGCCGCTGTGACTCCTGAAGGCACAGAAAGGAGGCTGCGTCCACATAACACAACTCAAAGGACTCAAGGATCTAAACAGTTGTAACGCTCACATATAGGAGAACAGCTGTGATGATATACAGCTCTCATTAAAAGGTGCTGATGATTTTATTTGATGCATCAGCATTTAACAACTCAATTTCTTTGTGCAATCTTAGTGAAAAATAACAATAAAACCTTAATGAACTGCACTCAAAGCGAATCTAAGAATATATTAACCACTGTTTTGTGTACAAAATAAGACAACAAACCTCCAAATCCTTGAAGTTTTCCATCAGACATTGTTTCTCTGGCATCGACTCCAAGTGGTCCAGGGCCACTCTCGTGTTCTGAAAAAATCACAAGTTCCTTCATTTGTCTCGTCTTTATTTGCCTTTCATTTAGCCATTAAACTCCTGCCATTTAAAGCACAAACATCACTAAGTGCAGAGAGATTAGACTGATTTTCATCATAAACGTTCTTCCGTTATTTAAAAATCAGAGAGATCAGGCAAAGTCTCTGGGATCCATAAATTACTATGTGAAGGAGCAGCAGAAAGCACTATAAGGCAGCAGCTAAGTAGCAAATGGAGAATTATCCACGGGCGAACTCTGGAGCCGCGTCCCAATTCTCCTAATTGTCTCTCACATATTTTTCTCGTTCTACGCCGTTTAAGACCGGGGGAAAAAAAAAAAGCGAAAGGAAGGAGAGGCGAGGAAGGAATAATCGATGAAACGCACATTTAGCGAGATGAGACGCCGCGGCCGGTCCAAAGGTCAGCTGGAGCGATGATTACCGATGATGGCTGCACAGCTGGATCAGCTGTCCGTGGGCTTTAACTGCTCTGCTGATGCCTTTGTTATTTTGCAGACATAATAGCGCGTCGTGCCCAAATAACAGAGGTGCACAGCTGATGCTATTAACACCATGATATATTATTTAAGCATTCCCGCGTGGCAAAATAGCGCATTAAATATAATACTGTGCATATAAAATAGGAGAATTCAGACGTTCGCACAACGCATCTATATTTAGACTGTGAGGGAGATCAGCCAAGAATATGACTTTATAAATGCAGACACCTCTATTACGTTTTAATTACAGAGATAAATGTCACTGACTTTGAATGGTTCGGCTGAAAACAACAGGTTGCTGAGATACGGCCATGAAAAGGTAAAAAATTTAAGTTGTGTTTTTCTGTATGCTCCCAACACTCTTAGTTTTGTGGCTGCAAGTGCTTTACAAGCTAATTTAATTTACCTCGTTTGACTTGCGTGTCACGCTGTCACCCCCAAAGCTGCACCAGAGGTGACGTATTTAGCGATTTATTGATGAGCTGCGGATTGATTGGAACATACCGGGGATATGGATTAAAGGCGGAGAGGTGCTCGATTGTGCTCCGGCGGCGTTTTAAGTTGAGGAAGTTGCGTTTTGACTTCTTTTTTTTTGGCCGTGACGGGATTTTACTGTAACAGCTTTCAATCAAGCCTCATCACCAGCCGAGACATTTTTTTTTTTTTTACAGCCACCTTACAAGGCCACAGTAGGTGAGTATTTGATATTCAGAAGACTTTATTCAACAGTGATGGTGTGAACTCCTTCAACACGCAGCTCCTCTAAGAAAAGGGCTTCGTCTTAATGTGGTATTTCTGAAAACGCAGTCGATTACTCCCATTTAAAGGCTCTCTTTGCATCCTATTATATTCCCATTTGCTGCAGCCGGAAAATAAATAAAAAAGAAAATGGTGTTTCTACATGGTAACGGGCATGATGTCATATTGTCGGGTCAATTCAAAAGCTAATTGGGGAATTCTTCTTACAATACACTGGGGGCAATCTTTGATGGAGTAACTACCCTGGCCACACGCCGCTCTTTTCACCCCGCCTCTGTGCGTTTCAATAGCCTTTTCCATTTCCATTCAGAGGGAGCATTTAAGCATCAAAAGAAGTGGTTGTTACGAGGCGTCACGCTGATTGCCGCGCTGAATGGCACGTCGACGCAGAAGCGGGGCCTCGCCGCGTTGATCTCCGCCGCTCGGGCGGAGCGAGGGGACGGGTCGATGCTTCCCGCCGCCGCGTGGTTATTGTTTTATTTCGCGGCGGTCCGAGGTGCTTCCTCTTGTCTCGCGCGGCGGCTAATTGAAGGCCGAAGTGGCCGAGCGTGCCGCATAATTGTGATGGATGAGCGGCGCGCAACGGACAGCTTCATTTCTCTTTTCTTTTTTTTTTACTAAGAGTAAAAAGCGCTTGGGTCAGTATAACCTTTTGAGTGGCGCTAAGTAATTTCAGGCAGACGTCTAATAGCTGATTAAGGACGTTAGCGGTGAGTGTTAACAGTTGGGATGGTGGGGTCAATACTGTATTGTCAGTACAGCTCGCTTCTTAACCCCCATCAGCGAGACTTATGATTATTAACGGAGCTGTGAGCCTTGAACAAAGCAATCATTTCTAACCCGGTGTTAGCCTACATGGGCTGCTAAACAAACACAGCCTTCGGTGAACCTGCCTACACAGCTGCATTGAATCACGATGAAAGTCGACATGACTTCTAATTTAACAACGCCGGGGCATTTCATAAACCCCAGGCCTCCTCCGGAACCTGAAGTTTTTCTTCAAGCACATTCATTACATCAGAGGAGCCTCACCATCTCCAGATCCAACACACGGTCCTATAAAAGACACACAAAAACAGCAATTTTAGTTAACATGCACATAAGAAAACTATATGTATGTGTAGTAAAAAGCACTGCAGGAGAAAGGTGAGTCCAGGTAACTGCTGGAAATGGCAGAGAAACGCAGAGAAACCCAATGTGTGGGGGGAGACGAGTGACAGAGGAGAGGAATAGAGTGTTCCAACAAATAGGTAACAAGGGAGGGAAAAGGGAGGAGGGGGTAGGGAGAGTCTGTAGCACACAACAGCTTTCTTATCACACACACCGACACACACAC
>JAOXYL010000036.1:16999770-17012030 GCA_028564955.1 Terapon puta | reverse complement strand
CAACACACAAACAGACCATAACTCCACAATCATATCTCCCATCCAAAAACACAGAAGATGGAAGACATAAGATTCAGGTGTACAAACTCACACAGCTGAGAAACACCAAAGTCAACAAAAAGCAGTACACCCGTTTTTGTGTGCACCCTCGTGGCGCGGTGTTTACGCGGGATCAACAGACGTGGAAAGCGCACCGCGGGATTTTTTTTGGACCCTTTCTGTCCTGTGCCACGGCGAACGAAGACGTCGCCGCGCAAGGTGTCAGGCAACTTTTTCAAGCTGCCACTCAAAAACAAGATCCAAACGCAGCGAAATTTACCAAGTCGTCGCCACGGCAGCTCAAAGTGCGGCGACGGAGCACCGCTGTGGAGAGGTCCCCGTCTCGGGGAGCGTACAAACCGCGCGGCAGAGCGTGCGACTGCGTGGGAGGATAAAACAAGCCTCTATGCCTCCCCGCTCTCTTTACTCTTTCCCGAACCATCAAAAGCGCCTCTGCACAGTGGCAGACAAAAAGGAGGTGAAACTGCTGAAAAACTGAACAAGTAGGCTGGGAGTTGAAAGTGCTGTCTGTGGGGTTGAAGAGGAAGAAATGCCGCTATTTTCTCAGCAGCACCGCCGTGGAATCCAAGTGTCTGCCACTACTAATTTAAATGTGAGGCTGCGTGGTTTTTTATGTCTCTTTCAGAGTGCGAGTAAAATTCGTGGCTGTGTGTCTTTGGTTACAGTTTGTTTGTTTCGCCTCCCGCTGAGAAGATGGTGAGGGTGGCAAAGTTCTGAGGGAAGCAAAACGCGGAGATGTTACGACTAACAGCAAGCGGAAAGGACACGGAGAGATGTGTTTATAGAGATTGCCACTGTGGCACTACTCTTCATTAAGCACTTCAAAGCGAGGGAAGGCTAGAAAAATTTAACAGGAAGGTCGAAAAAAAAAAACCAGACAAATGTCCCAAGTTGGATTCAAACAACCTAAGAGGAAGGCTCCCACAAGGTTTAGCATTTAAGGCAAAAATTACACCTGAAGAAGTGTGTGCTCGAGACTTAGGTCTAAATTTAAAACCAACTCATATAATAGTGCACTTAAAGCTCTTAAAACCTTATGTTGATTTGGGCGCTCTCTCTGGATAAAAGCGAGAGTGTTATGACTAACGTTGGGGTTTCACACCGCTGCCACAAGGAGATGACTTCCCTTGGAGGAGAGCTAGCGAGAGCTCCTCTGACCTTTCAGGTATCGGTTACCTCGAATTCAACCAGAGCGAACCCCGGCGCCGTTTCATCTCATGACACAGAAAATCCAACCCAGTGGCAGGCATCGAGAATAACTATGAGGAGCTAATAGAAATAGCCAATCTTCTCGCGGCTGGTCTCGTTTGCCAATCTAGGTCATAAAGAAGCGCTGGCATTAAATTTAACCAGCGAGATCTCCAGAGAGCCGGTTTAACTTTCAGCGCGTGTCTTACAACTTCTTGCATTATTTCTCCTAAAGGGAAGGAAGGAGTGAATCATGAGGCAACTGAAACCTAATACACCCGTTAACTGTTAATGATTCCCCTCATTAAGCCAATCACTAGCGAGTTTGACTTCTTTTCAACATGACAGATTACAGATGGGGCGAGGCGTTGGCTCGCATGTCTGGCTGCAGCACTGCTGGACCAGATTGGGAAATCTATATAAGCAGATAAGGGCTGGCCGGGTTCATTAGCCCGGGGCAGCAGAGGAAAACCATCTTCAAGCATGTGGGCTGGAAGAAGTGTGTGCACCGCGTGTTTATTAGTGGAAAAGGGTGTGTGGACTCCCTTCAGGCAATATGTGTAAAACATTAGCGTTTGTCAGTGGTACTGTACATGGCACACTTGAACGTTAATTGATATATAGCATGTATCTAACATTTATTCAGAGAAATTCTTCAAGGTTAACAAAATTGTGCAGATTGGCAATAATTGTGTGATATTTTTGCTAAATTGCACCGTCCTTCAGTCAGTTTGCAACAGCTGAAAAGCTGAAAACAACAATTACTGCTACAGAAAAAAAAAAACTTTTTTTTTCTTTCCCATTACAAAGCCACTGATAAGGACAAGGAGAGAAAAATACACCATACCACAGCAACTTCCCATAGATTGGAGCGTGTGCTGCCTCCCCAGCATGAACAAGTAACCGAGGTGTTTGGAAAGTTGACCATCTAGCAAACCAAAGATCCAACTCCTCTCCTCAGCAGTTGGTGGACCATCAGAGCTAAATGGAGAGTCAATGTTGGGCTGGTCTTGGACAACTCCAACAGCATGTTTGCTTGGTGTGTAAATACAGGATGGTTTGCTGACGTGTTCATTAACGAGCCAACAGTCTGTCAGCAATGTGTCTCTGCGAGTGTATTTTTGAGCTTTTTTGCTTTGTATCAGATATAAAAAAACTCAAAATGCACAACAAAACAACACAGAGTTACATATAATGTTAAAAAAATAACATACCTGCAGTTTGTCTTCACCGTTCCTCGCCAGCTTGCGACAGACTGCATCTAGTTCCTCACCCATGGAGGTAAGGACGCCCTCCTGCTCGGCTTCCATCCGCAGCATCTTCTCCTCCAGCTTAACGAGCTCCGACTCCGAACCACGTCTCCGCTCGACTGACCTGACCTGCGGATGACGGGAGAGAGCCGAGCGGGGTACCGAGGGTGGGAATTAGCGATCGCTGTCTGGTGTTTGTAATAATGTCATTTGAACCTTACAAGACAGTATAAGGTGACTCATTACGGCAGATTTCCTGTGCATGAGTAGAGAGATTCGGGGAGTAGGAGAGATCCAGGTTTGCTCGCTAAGAGATCAATTCCAGTAGTTGTTTCAGTTTACTCAATAATACACACACAGAAGGACAGACGGACAGACAGACAGACAGCCTTGGGCATCAGAGAGCCATTCAGTTTCCTCTCACACAAACAGGCCTAGTTAAGTTTCCTTCTCTGGCCTGTACTGTCGATAGTTTCAGGGTCCCTACCAGGACACAGTAAATCGATCTGTCCGAGGCACAGGAACCAACTGATCAGTGCTGCCCAGGGACCGTGGATCATTATCCTGTCCCTGGGACAATAAAACACCCATGTTACATTAATAAGAGCCCCTTTTTCTTCATTGCCCCATTCCAGATCAATACATGGATCCCCCTCACCCAAAGAGCCAAACACAACTTATCGGGGCCTGACAGAGAGGTGAATGGGGGTTCAATACTTCATCTGCTGTTGTAAAACACCTGAGGACATATTGATGAAGCCCCTCCAAAGAACAGTGCTGAATTGGCACCTCTTAACCTTTCGAACCGTCCTTAGGTTTGTATGACCACATGACCTCAGCGGATATCTGAGATCTTGGATTGGAAAGCGATGTCCTTGTGGGTTATTGTTTGAGCGTGTTTTGTTGCGTATTGCTGCAGTTATTTCTGATCCAACAAAGGAGATGTTGTCCTAGTGATGTTTAAACGCTTCACAAAAATAAATTATTTTCAGGCTGCGTGCAGCTGTGCTATCTGGTTTCTTCGGTATCTTTACATAACCAAATGTCTTGAGCTTTTCTCCACACGTGCAACATAAAATGGTGCTCTATTAATAGATAGACAGATTAAAAAATATTTCAAAAACATGTATGTCAGACTTACAATGTGAAACCTGCATATTTAGTGAAGATTATGCTGTGTTAAATCTGAATCTGTAATGGCGGCTTGATGGCACTCGCTTCTGTCTCACCATTTCAATTTCTTTCCTTTTTAATGTCATTGGACTGTATCTGCCACGAGTAGTTAAAATCACCAGAAATGTTTCAAAACTTTCGCTGAGGATGGATGTGTTTCACTCACACATTGGACGTTGCACGTCACTAGATGTTAGTCACTGTGTTTGAAAAACACGGTAAAGGAGGAAGGGCTTACTTCTTCATCCAGCTCCTGTTTGAGTAGCTGGTACTTTCTCTGGAGGAGAGCATGCGCCTCTTCTTTCGTGTTCAGCCGCACTGCCAGCTTATCACACTCATCCTTCATCCTGTCCAACTTGAGGCGCAGCGCCCCACACAGCTCCTTGTCTGACGCTGCATCAGCCTGGTAAAGGGAGGATGTGTTTAATGCAGTGATACAAGGCCGAAGATTTTAGATAATGAGGAGTGATGGTTTATCGGCTGCAAAAATATCAACATTTGGATTTCTTATTTGAAGTCCAGAAGCATCAGTTTGAGTAATTAAGTTTTCAAAATGACCATTTCATTCACAAATGCTGATAAATGACACTTTGTGGATGATAAACAAAGCATAACACTAAGTAAAAACAATCTCCTCTCTAATCTAATCTCTAATCTCATGTCATATCTGGCTGTCACAATAAGATGTTACATTACAGTCTGTGCCAAATTTGTGTCATGTCATTGTGTAGTGGGCCAAGAGAGTCGGGTAAATGCCATAAAATCCTGAAGTCAAGTCTGTAATTCATGTCTGAGTCCAGCCAAAGCCTTCGCAAAGGCAAATCCAGCCTCAGACATTAGCCCTCTTTCTACAATGATGACATTATCACACACGGCTCAAGATACAGCAAAGCGGAATGAACAACAGTGACTGAAGACTGGGACTGACAGGGGTGACGCAAACAAAGAAAAAATGGAAAAACAGAACTGCTGGAAGTGAGAAGAGGGGAGAAAACAGATGGAAAATGCAAAATTAGAACTGGAGGGAGGCAGTAAGAGAGGGATTAAGGCAGAGAGAGACAGCGAGAGGCAAGATAGAGCGGAGGAGAAATCAAGAGTGAGAGGACAAGGACAAGAAAATAAGAATATTTTAAGCTTTCTTTCTGACAGTTGACTGTATCAAAATCGTAATGCAGGCTTCTGGCTATGCTGTGTGAATATTGGGTGGGCTTCTTAGGGACATCTGCAGCACCCGTAGGCTAGTACTTAAAAACATTCCAGCAAACGCCCTTGTCCTCACCGTGCTCCGAAATGACACCATTACAATGAGCTATGTCAGATATTAATGCCATTCAGCACAGCTAATGGGCTAAACTCAACCATATCAGGGAGGACCATGCCCCTTAAGAAACAATGTACCCGTGAGGGCTCATCATTGGAGATACTGAGGGGAGGGAGGAGGGTGGGGCGCCGAGGGAGCGAGTCAAGAGGAGTCCCCTATCTACAGCAGTGCCTTGATGAGACTTCTGAGGTCTGATATCGGGGGTGTTTAAATATTCACGCTCGGAGCTTTGGAGCGGCCATGAGGATCCGCGGGGCACCACACACCATTAGGAGCACAGCTATCCTCGCTTCACCCGCACTCAGAGGACAGAGTCCCGGCCAATGAGGAAAATTACTCTAAATGAGAATTTTTCTCTGTGTCTCGCTGAGTCGGAAATACGCCAGATGTTTAGCGGCTGAGGCATGTTACTCCGCGCTGGATCTGAAGCGCGTGCCAAAGATACTCGAAATGTCAATTAAGACTGTGGCGCTCTGTGATCTGTGCCTGGGTGCGGAGCAAAGAATACGGTCGGCTTGTGACCTTGACAACTCAAAAGAATTGATGAGAGTGTGCGTCACATTCAATACATAATACAGAGCTCAGCGCTGTTATTTTTTTGTAAAGAAGGATTTACACAAACGAAAGTTCAGCACGTTTGGAAATACAGTTATTTGTTTTCTTGCCATGAGTTTGATGAAGAGATTAATACCACTGTCGTGTCTGCTGACAAATACACAGCTAAAGCCTGCAACCGGTTAGTTTAGCTTTGCAAAAAATCTGGCATCAGCTAGCAGAGTATGTCCAGGTGTTTGAGCTACAGTGTGGCTCAACATATGGTATTTGAGTAAAGATCAATGGTACGCTTAGTTGAATGGCAATAAAGCTCGCTAGAAAATCTGTCAGAGCCACAGATAGTGGCAGGTGAGGCGGTAAAGAGAGAGAGAGAGAGAAAGCAACCAGAAGAGCTATATACGTTATACACAAAAAACAAATACATAAACTCTGCAGCAAGTGAGATATTCTAGGCTGATTTTATTTGACTCATTTGTTCTTGTAATCAGTGGAGAGGAAGTTACAGGTTCTGGACTGTGTTGTGTTACCTGCCACACTCTTCCTTTAACTGTAATTTTACCTTAACCTCCTTCAGGTGTGCCTGTATTTCGTCCCGCTCCTGCCGGCAGAGCTCGAGCATGTCGAGCACTTCGCGGTCCTTCTTCGTCCTGCTGTTTTCCATCATCGCCTTCACGTTGTCCAGCTCTTTCTGATGCACCTCCCTCTCCAGCTGCAGCTGCTTCCCCAGCGCCGCCCGCTCCTCCTGCGCTGCCGCGAGTCGGCCCTGCAGCTCCGAGGCGCTCCTCTTGAGCTCCTTCGCGGTGCTCTCCTCCTCGGCTAACCGCTGGGCGAGCTGGGCGTGGGCGGAGGTCATCTGCTTCAGGGCCGCCTGGAGCTCGACCTGCGCGTCCTGGTCTCGCTGAAATCGATGGTTTTGGCTGCCGGCTCGTTCTTCCAGCCTCTGGTTGTCTTCCCTCAATCTTGCCTGGACAGCGGCCTGACGGACACTCTCCTCCTCCAGGGCAGCCGAGGCCTCTCTCACCTAAGGAGTTAGAAGTGCTGTTACGATCTTTTAATGACTCTTTAGCTGAGGCTTTTGTCACACATTAATGTTTCACTTTAACAACGCATCAAACTAAACGAGACAAATTAGTCTGACGGCAGAATTAAATCAAACTCTCAGCCATGTCTGTGGTTAGACTGGGATTTCTACAAGACTGTTAATGTGCTTGTAACCGCACATTAAGCTTTTCAGAAAAGAGAACTGATATATGCCTACCTTGGCACAGCTTCAGTGCTTGCCGACTACTTTCAAAAAGGTGTCTAGTTGCCATTACATGACATCCAAATAGCATGCTGGTAGTTTGATACTGTTTGATTTGACCTCAGTTCAGAGTTAAACTGATCTTGAATCAATGAACAAGAGAGCCTGATGGATTCAGAGTCGAGGAACAATAAAGATTACTGGATGCCTACAGTCTGTGGTCCTATGTGTGTTAAAAAAAAGTCATTTCTTTTGTGTCTCTAGTGATTTGAAAGAGAATTTCTATTTCTGGTTATTCAACCCCACACCTCCCGGATTTCCTGCTCCAGTGACAACTGGCGCTGGCGGGTCTCGGACAGCTCCACGTCCTTGCGGTGGAGCTCTTCCTCGCGCTGGGCCAAGCGGCCTAGGATTTCAGCGAGCTCCCTGCGGGCTGCCTCAGTCTGCTGGCTCAGCGCCTTCAGCTGGGCCTGAGAGCTCTCCTTTTCCCTGGCTGCCTGGAGGGAGGAAGAGAGAGACGGAGTGGGAGAGAGAGAGAGAGAGAGAGAGAGAGAGAGAGAGAGAGGATGAGTGGGTGTGGGAGAGGAGAAGGGAAATGAAGAATGACAAATGAAGAGGAGGCGGAAGATGGTGTACAAAAAGGAGCTTTAACAATAATGATGAGAGCAACAGAAAGAGTGACAGAGAGACAGAGGGAGAGAAACATATGCAGTACCAGCTCCAGCACTGATAGGAAAATGCTAGCACTCAGCTCCCTGATAAGGGACAATGGTCAGGTCTGTTCAAGGCAGATTGCTTCTAATACTCTGGCTTTGACTGGAATTTGCAAAGACTTTGCTGTAGCTCAGAACCTAATCATTTAATTGAGCACTTGATTCTCTCCCCTAATTTATTAAGGGGGCAGAAATGATTTTGTAATTAATTCCCGTCACGTCGAGTATGCCAGGTGGGAGTCTGTCTGTCTTTCTGTCTGCGAGGCGCGAGGCTGCTGACTGTGAGTTTGGAGGTGACTCACTCAGTTCAAATAGAATGGAAATCACTGGGAGGTGACTTTCAAGCTAATAATAATAGGCAGCCGTTAATTATTCAACAAAGCCCAAGTGCTGTAACATACCTTGCAAAGGTACTCAGACTACTTGACTCTACATTTGGTTATATTATTATTAAGTTGATTCAAAATACATTATTCAGGAGTGTTAATCTCTCTGCGATGCAAAGCCCTCCACGCTATATAGGTAAAACGAGATGGGAATGAAAATGAACAGAGACGGGTGTGCATTAAGTATCCAAACCATTTCCCTTTGTTTGGTTTGAACAGAAACATGAATAAAAAGCTCCGTCACATTTCTTGAGTATTACTTGTATTTGTGTGTTTTAACAGCTATTCGGGGGCTCCAAATGGCATTTTCCTTTCACTCATTCCCTTACAATCAAATGTTTTCTTTCCCTTCATGGTCTTCTCTTCCGTCGTAATATATGAACTGCGAAGGAAATGTATTTATACCTTCCCTTTAAATTCATCATACTTAAAGGCACAAAAGGTGCTGCTTTTGCTGATTTTCCAGTCAATTTCTACTGTGAGAGGACGTGGAGGAATTGGACCAGAAAAACTCATAAATATTTTAACATCTGTATTTCCCCTGTGATGGGAGGGTGTTGATTTATTTTCTTTAAAACGTTAAGATCTTGAATGTCCTCCACACCGTTATGGAAACAGAGGTGGGACGACTGTTTCTTGGAAGCACAGAGCTGCTGGAGTTATTTTACATATAACATTTGTGTAACAGAGCAGACGTTTTTTGTGGCGTCATGCGTCCATAATGTTACAACACCTGCCAAACGCCTGTGTGTCCGCAGTGTAGTTTGCTTCCACCGTCCGCTGATGTATTCTGACGTCAGCGGTTTTGCAGAATTACAGGGAGAGTGTGGCCGAGATAAGTTTTGTTTTCTTCTCGCCGCCTGGGGCACCACCACAAATCAGACCACAACCGGAGCTGGGGAGGGCGTTTCAGCACAGACATTATTGATTACTTTTTTAGAGCGGACTGTCAGAGTCAAAGCAGCCATGCGAGAGCCAGAGTCCACCGCTAAGAGTGTGCAACAAAGGCGTCCAGTCGTTGTTCACAGCGGTGCCAGCTGGCCGGCCGCAAGCCCAGCCGGCAGCAGCGGCAGGACGTTTGAGACAAAGCGGCTGGGAGTCGACGAGAGGAGCGGACTCCTATCCGTGCTGCAGTTGCCCACCAGTGATAACTGATACCTGGTCAATAAGCTGCAGTGAGATTTGCCACGGTCTGGTTAACTTTTGCTGGATTCTGTGCAACACCTGAGAGCTTTCACTTTGTTCAAAGATAAGCCAAAAGAACAATCATTGCCAACAGGGAGGAGGAAAGCAGTGGATTATTAAGCAAGTAAGTTTGTGTTGGTGTCTTTGCTGCAGTTTTTCCTGTTTTTTTTATTGTAAGATGTTACTGTAAGTGTGGTCCATACTGTTTTTGTACATTTTTCTTGAAGAACCCTCAAACTGTCAAGCATCTTATTCACAGTGCATATCAGTACTTTCACACCGTGGCACAGAGAATGGCAATTTCTTTTCTTTTCAACATGAATGGTGCGGCAGTGACTTTCATTTTAATAAGACTAGCCTACCATAAACACAGACTGGACATTCAAAAGATTAAATGCAAAAAGTTAATTTAAAGAAGAACTGCTGTGATTCAGTACTGCACACTTCAGGGGACTCAGAGATTCAAAGAATGGTCCAAATCGAAGCAGAGCAGGGGCAGACGGATCTTGACATTTTGTCCCTCATACTTACTTCCATTGCACTTTTGACTCAACTAACAATATCCTGAAATGAAATGACAGAATAAGGCAGATCTGTCTACTGGACTCAACTGAGTCCTTCAGATGGATTTTTTTGAATGTGGAAAGACACACAATATTATAAAGATCAACAGTTACTGCAGCAGCAGCTGCTACTGTAGGCTCTGGTGTCAAAAGTCGAATAATAAATGCATCTGCCTCAACCGACCTGCGAGACCTTGTCCGTATGGATTTCAGCCTGGGCCTTCTCCTCCTTCAGCTCCTTCTGCAGTCTCTTGCACTTTGCTCTCCACTGGCGCACAGCCTCTTGGGCCCTGGTCTTCAATTCATCTCTGCTCCTCGTACTCTCCTGGAGTAATGCCTCCATCTCCCTCCTGTCTGCCTGTCCTCGGCTCTGAGAGGATGAGTGAATTTAGAAATAAAGGATATATTTACTCTTTGTAGGCTGAATCAGTGTTTTTTATCCACAGGGTGGATTGTAAAAGTGTCTCACAGGTCTAATTCTAAAGGATCTCATTACTGCAGTGTTAGTTTTTCTGTTCTTTACGTTGTAATTTGGTGAACTCGTGGCCCTACATACAGTGTATTTTCAATGTCAATTGCTACTACAAAAGCACCACTTGCTTTGAGATCTTGATTAAATTACTGATCCACTGTTGAATTTCAGTGTGATGCAGTACGCTGTACTAAAATACCTGCATCTCCTTCAACTGTTCCAGCATTCGTAGCTGCTGTTGCTCCCGTCGTGCCAGGTCTGATGACAATTCCTGGTATACAGAAAAGAGAAAGGTCAAGGACGTGTGTGTGTGTTTGCGTGACTACTGCTACTAAGCGCGGAAAAAGACAGAAGAGGCAGAAGAAAAGGACACAAAGGGATGCGGAGGAGTGGGTTTAGGACTGGGGAAGCTAAGACAAAGGGGATAAAGATAGATGATGTAAAAAAAAAAATAAAAAGGATAAACAGTAAAGGGCGGGCATACCGAGCACAGAGGAGGACAAAAGGCTACGACAGAAAGGTCAAACAAGGTTGAGCCCGTGTTTACATGCTGCCTACAATTGGATTATCTGCAAGGCTGGTCTGAAAAGTAGTCTGAAAGGAAGTGCTGCACTGGATTAACTCCATATCCACGAGAAAATCACAATCACTTTGAAGTTTCAAGTTTGACTGAAGTGCTAAGCAAGGGCAAGTAAGGTTAGCCGCGTGCCGTTTAGGTGTTTATACTGAATAGGACTGTCAGTTAGGAGTAATTAGTCATAGGCCGATTCGTCATAGACCTATTAAACTGTATATAAATTCAGTCACTGAGAAATTGAATCTTCCAGCCTATTCTCCTCATTATACTTCATTTTTGCTCATTTACCGTTAAAATGAGACGTTTCCAACGTCTATTTTGATCTAGACATAAAAACCATAAGAGGCGCCCCAGGTGATACATGCAAACGCCCACTTCATCTCTTCACACCTACTCAGCAATGGGGGAAGCGTGGGAGTTTAAACACATTTTCGGTGAAAGAAACATCAGAGATTAGAGCAACATGCCAATGCTTAAAGTGCAGCTATTTCTACTAACATTTTATTGATACCCGCCGTAGCCCTGAATACCCCTGCTTAGCAAGGGAATATGTTTTTTATGTCTTGTTACAGTGATGGAAGTGACACATCGCACCAGTTTGAGAAGGATAAATGACTGCTGGTTGACTTCTGATCTCCTATTCCAACTGTCACTTCATCTGACGATTTTAAGAGGATCAAGTGGCATGGAGTTGGCGGAGGATGCGACCACGGATGAGAGGCACCCGACAAACTGAAATAACCCTGCTCAGGGTGGAGACGGCAACACGGGCGAGGTCGAAAGCGTGCTCGAGTTGCGTTCGTGTGCACTCCAGCCGAGAGATCCTCAACGCCTCACACTTATTCTTTAGAGCGAGGAACAAACGGATGAACGAGATGACTGAGGAATTAACTGCAGTGCCATCTATAACCCTCCGTTATGATAATGTATTACTTCTTTCACATGGATACCCACTGTCGCACACATTTACTCCAATACACACCTCCACCTGCAAACGGAGCTGGACCGTCTCCTTCTCCTTGCGCTCCAGAGCCCTTTTCAATTCTTCAGCCTCGCTGCGGGCTGAAGCCGCGTGCAGCTGGACTCGCAGCTCCGCCACTTCCTTTTCCAGATGCGAACGATCTTCGGGTGCACGTGCAGACATGCGGGCACATAATCAAAGTGTTAGAACTGGTGTCTGCATGCGGAAACAATAAAGCAGAACAGATATTGCACCATAAGGAAGGTGAGGAGAGGATTAGGAAATAGAAGGAGACTATACCATGCCAACGTGCAGAAAAATCTAAGGCAATATTTATTTTTGAGAGAAATAATATTTGAGCTGGAGCGCATTTTCTAACCTTACTCTTTACCTACCACACTGAGGGCTGATATGCTTGGCCAACTGTCAGTCACTTCACTTGGCCACTTGGGGCAGACCAAGACGTATTGATGAACGCAAACAGAATACGAATATGATGAGAGACGTGAACGGAGCTGGGTTCTTCTGAACGAATAAACACACCTTCGAGCCTTTCACCGTCTTTTATCTAAAGTATGTATATTTCAGATTTTAAATCAGCTGAAAATTCTTT
>JAOXYL010000036.1:16958022-16969744 GCA_028564955.1 Terapon puta | reverse complement strand
GAGGAAAGGGAGGAATCTCCATTAGAAACGGATAGAGGCTCTTTGTCCAAAACAGCTTGACATTTTCGGAGACCACGGCAAACTCGACTCAACATTCCACTGAAGCCTTCAAACTCTATTTTGCCATGCAGCTGACTGGCAGTCCCCATCAGTTAGCTGGTAAGCAGAGAAAGCTATAGAGTCTAAGCTAGACATCCCAGGGGCCTTATTATAAGCCCCATTCGCCAGCAGCTCCCACTCTTATGTTTGAGTGCCCGGGAGTAGCAACAGGGCCCACTCCATCAGGAGCCGCCAGGGAAACATTCTCCCTCCACGAGGCCTGAATAAGTCTTTGTGAAGTGTGATATACCGTAGAAGTGACAGCCCGCCTCAAATCCATTTACAATCAAGGGCAAAAATCTCCATGTCGTTTCTGATTCGGCTTTAATCCCAGACAGCACCGCACCTTTATCTCATAATTACCCACAAGGAAATACACGGGGATTGTATCAGTTTGGGTTGGCATTACAGGAAAGGCGAGGAGAACGCCCATGCTGCGCAGAACCCGGCAGCCACCCAGACGCTGGATTAGGCAGGTAGAAGAAGTGGAATTGGAGACAGACCGGAGCAGACTCTGGCTCTCACAAGTCCATGTTGTATCAGATGTAGAAAGGAAGTGATTCCCAAGCAGGGCTTCATGCACCCTCAGGGGCTTCTTGTGCTTCTCCTTACCAGGATATGTGGAAAGATTAGACTTGCTCAGTTCATCTGAAAAAACTAAGACTGCATTAAAGAATATAATAACCCTTCTGAGTCGGCTCTAACGCTTGAACACACTTTCCACTGAATGTGTGATAGTAAAATGGATAAAATAGTTAGCTTGTGGTGGAAAGTGCTACGTGTTATGGTTAATGTTAAAGCTTTCTTTAACATTAACCAAGTCTTTTAGTCAGATTTGCTTAATCTGTAAAAAAAAAAAAAAAAAAAAAGACTCCTCTGGCTCCACCTGCTGCCTCTGAGTGTCATGTGACAAGACTGACGCCCAAAACAAAACGAAGTATCTGACGGAGCTTTAAATTCTGCTCCTGCACAGGCTCAATAACAGCTGTATGAGCAAGTAAACAACGACTTATGCAAAAGATAAGTTGGAATGGGAAAATCGTGAGAAAAAAAGAAATTCACACAATGCTTTGTAAGCTAGCTGGAGCTCATCATAAAGAGACGGGAAGGGAGCTGAAAGTTGCGCATAGAAATTGGATTCAAGATAAATCCAATTTCTTCTGAATCCTGTGGTAGATAAACTGTTGGCAGATAAATTGGTACAATAAGCTGAAATAATAGTTAAGAACTTAAACAGCTGCAATGATAAATGTAGAAATAGCAAACAATAAATTGTTTGAAATACCTGAAAGTAATGGAGAAATAATGGAAGCTAGAAGGATAAATGGGCCGCTGCCACTCTGAGCGCTGGTAGTACAAATGCGAACTGACTGAAAGGCAGTTCAACTGTGTGGTAAAGAAATATAATGTTTAGCAATATCCGCTGTTAAACAGTCACAAGTAGACATTAAACATTTAAAAACAAACATTTGGCACAATCCCCCCTTTTGTTTTGTTCCAAACTTGATTTAATTAAAAAATGAACTGAGTAATATGAACAATACATTTCCTTAATCATCTGAACAGCAGCTAGAACACACGCACGACAAAAAAAAAAAAAAACAATTAGAAAGCTGAGAATACATTTTTAATAGACATCCTTTTCATAAGCTCGTCAATCATTTGTGAATATTGGAAAACTGAAATAAAGTTCAAAAGGCACACGCAACATTCAACGGTAAGGACATAAAATAATTAAGCAGATTTGATTTTCATGACTAATAACCACGTAGAGCTACTGAACGCTGTCCTGAATGCCCAGGATTTCTCTGTGAAACAAGTGTTTAAACCTCTGTCTTGGCACGTTGATTATTCGAGATTGGTGATGGGCCACGAACAGTTTTAATTAAAAAGTGGCAGCCCTTTTATGTACGCTGTTTTTAGTGTACATAAAAAGAATTAGATGCGATTCATTTTTAGTGGGTGGGGGGAAAAAAAACAAACTCATTTTGTTCCAGCTATGTGAAAACATAAGAGAGCAATCTTTACTTCTTAGTTCTATCAGTCACTTCATCAGTGCTTCCTTGGTGTTCATGGGGTTTCTTTTAAAAACAAACTACTCTATTGAGCCAACCATCAACCAAATCGACACAGTCAAAAAAGAAAAAAAAACACTTACTTTATTTCAAATTGCTGCAACAGGGGCACTAAAAACAAACTGCAGAGAAACACACGAGCCCCCGAGTTTAACTCACTTCGATAGAAAATATTCTCATTTAAAAGTCATGAATAAAATGAAAGCACAGGAGAACATATGGTGGACGAAATGATTTGGAGCACAGCGTTAGTCCTGCCAAAAGATCAAAAAATAAAAGAAAAGAAAAAAGGAACACTTATTAGATTATAAGAGCACAGTTTGGTGCGGCTTTCCAACCTTTCAAAAAAAAAAAAAAGAAATCATGAACTTTGAGGAATAAATAATGAAAAAAAAAAAGACACCGCCCTGCACCCCAAAGAAAAAACAACAACAAAAAAAAACTATGACGGTTTCTGCTGTGACATTTTGAGAATATGGGGATAATAACGAAGAAATTTCCAGAGAAAAGCATTGACGACACACACACACAGATCAACACACACACACACTCACACGTGAACACTCACCGCATGCCTGAGCAGTCAGTCACTGCCTCTCGCTCTCTCACGCACACACACGGAAAAAACAGACAGAGACGGAGCACGCTGTGGCCATTGATTGACTCGACTGACTGATTTCACGACACATTGATAAACCGACAGTGCAAATTTTCAGACGGCTGCAGAGAACTAAAATAAGAGCAAAGAGGATACACCAACAGGACAGACTTTCAGGCATTTTTGTACAGTTCTTAAATGAATTCAGTGTTGGATCTTATTTTTTTTTGTTGTTTTTTTAAAGTTACGTTTTGAGATAAAGATGGAATGAAGCTCCAGAGAAGCCGATGAGGAAAAATAACTTTTTTTTTTTTTTGGATTCAGCACTGCGTAGATTGTGTTTTTTAAAAAAATGCCTTTAAATAACTATTAGTCATTTTAGGATCAATGTCATTTTTACCTTCTTTGCCTTAACCCTTCATTAAACACATTTTAAAAAAATGTTTAAAACAATAACAGGTTGTTAACTACATAAAACACTCTGGAGCACCATTTTCATAAACATGGACTGAAGACAGAATCACGATCCCGAGAACAGAAATTAGAAGCCAAAAACGTGAATCTGGCCGTTCTAAAGGCAGCAATCTTGACTGGTGGCACTAAATTTGGATTTGAATGTAGACACGAGTCAATCCAGTCAACCGACTACAGTGCATCATAGGTTTCTCATCTACGGGGTTATAACGAATGGCCTGACCTCCTGTGGCTGGGCAGTTCGGGTCACCCTGGTCCACTACACCTGTACGATGTGAAAAGCTTACTTCTCCAATGTATGTGAATTATCTCAGGAAAAAAAAAAAGTAAAGGAGCCAGAAGCCTGGAAAAAATGGGGGGAGGAGGGGAAACAGATAAAGAGCGCTCAGTTCGCAGGCTTTCCCTTCCCCTGTAGGTTTTCTCATCCCGCAAGGCTAGTCGAGTGTTTTTGACGACGCGCAGGTTTTTACGGTACCTCACAGTCCTTTGGGTTCGTCAGAGTTCTCAAAGACTCAGAAGAAGTTTCCTGAAATGAATCCAGTCACAGGATATGGAAGGATATTGAAGTGTCTGTTAACTGGATAGAAGGAGTTACAGAGTTCCTGCTCCTGTTGCTTTGTCTGTTTTGTTTTTTGTTTTTGTTTTTTTTTTTCGTTTGTTGGTTGGTTTGTTTGTTTGTTTTCTACTTCACCATTCGGCATCCCCAATGGCTTTGGAGAAGACATAGTCTCTCCCGTTCAGATTCATGATCCCGTCCTTCAGGTGGAATTTCCATTTGTTCTTACTTCTGTGAATCTGGGGAGCGAAGAGAAGGAAATGAAGGTCGTGGGCGGCGAGGACAGATGGACACTGTTTCATCTTACAGCGGACACACTCTCTAATGTCTTTAGCCCATGCACACGCACACACACACTTCGACACACACATGCTCAGATATTAACCAGCGCTCACTCAGATCTTCATACGTACTTAACTTGCATTAAAAAGTGCTTCCATACACTTGAACTTGGCTGAATAATAACACTGAAAAACACTTAAAAACAGAGCGATGGAAATGGTATTAAACATTTAAGAAGGTATCATTAGCACCATTCGTTTCCAGTGTAATGCTATCTGATCATGCTTGTTTTATTAATTACGTGAATGTTTTATAGCGATCCTTCAGTGTAGTTAAAGACGCTCCAGTTTAAAGTCTACATCAGCAGATATAAAAAGGCTTTTAACCGAGCGGGTTGAGTGATGTTTTACCTTGTCGTACTGGCACACCACTACATTCTCTGTATCAAACAGCTCCTGGTCCTCCTCGTCACTGACGTCGTCTCCGCTGTTCAGAGGCTCCTGACGAGGAAACAAACGCAACAAGGTCAGTCATGTTCAGCCCTCTGGATGTGGTGCAGAGGGTTTTGAAAGGGAATTTTAAAACACATTAAAACAGAGGGGCGCCCGCTGTGATGAGCGACTGGTTGTCTTCATTATGTAGGAGAAACAGTAAATGATCCATAGTTGTTATGTTGGGAAAAGACAGTCATTATAAAGTAAAACATAATTCATTTTTCTTAAGCTGGAGGAAACAGTCATTTTATGTTTTTGAGCCTGTTTTCAAACACTGATCCACACACACCCCACAGTGCAGCTGCAGTTCAATGATTTGTTCTGTGTGTGTATGACTCCGGCGCTCACCTCTTCCACTTGCCCGTCCTCTCCTCCATCCTTGTCCTTCTCCTCCTCGTCATCTTCATCGTACTCCTCCTCCTCGTCCTCGTCGTCTTCTGAGGAGGTGTCTCCGGCGCCGTCCACCTGCAGCATCATGGGAGGCTGCTGCGCCTGAGGAGGCTGCGGCTGAGCCTGGGCCTGCTGCTGACCCTGCGGCTGTGCTGGGGCCTGTGGTGCAGCTGCACCCTGGGCCTGCTGGACCTGCTGGACCTGAGCTGTCGCTGCCTGGCCGGGCTGCGGGGCCATAGCGGTTGCCTGCATCACCTAACAAAGAGAAATTGTACAAAAAAGAAAACATGAGGTAATAATTGTGGTAAGAAAACAGAAGAATGGATCAGAGAAAAAGAAGAGCAATTTAAAGTGTGATGAGGGACTTGAAGGAGAAGAAGTGCAGACCTGTGTATTGCCTTGGACTTTGTTTCCTGAAGCTAAGACAATCTGCTGCGGCTGGATGATCACTCCTGTTTGCTGGGGGAGGCCTCCCTGCAGAGGAGCCAGGACCTGCACACACGGTAAACAGGAAGAACGCACATTTTACAAAACCGCTCAGATAAACATTAGTGTATTGTCTTGACATCCAATGAAATGACATTATGCTGAAAAAGCAGGGGAAGCCGGAATCTGACTCATCGTGCCGTGATGCATGTTTACTGCATTTCACCGTTGCTGCTTCAACCGCAGAATGCACTGACATAAAGGTCATGGATAATTTTTCTTTGGGGGAAAAGGGTGACGTTTGAGTAGGCAAGTGTCCTCCTGATTTGCCAAGACTATTTTATGATTTTCATGGCATTTATTTCTCCATAATTCAAGATTTATTTCCATAATATGGTTCTTCCACTGCTTCAGCATTGGAGGCTCTGTACAAACAGCGTTCGTTACCTCACTTGCCACGAACTGATAAGACACAGGATGGTGGTAATTATCTACTACAATCTGTCATGCTGAAGACTACAGATAAACAAGACATGAACATGCAGCAAGGTTACACTTTAAACCCCAAATATTTCTGCTTTTCAAAAACCTTTCATCAGTTAACCGAAGTGAACAGTTCCTACCTGTGTAATGGGGCGTACCTGCTGTATGACCGGTGCCTGCACGCCACCAGGCTGCATCTGCTGCTGCAGGAGGATCTGCTGCTGGGGCTGCTGGATGATGTACTGAGCCCCATTGGGAGCTCGGACCACCTGCAAGATCTGACCTGAGAGACCAGAAAACAGAGGCGGCGTGACTCAAGGACTCTAGTGTGGTTAATGAATTACAAAAGCAAATGTTAAGAATTAAGTTAATATGCCAATTTGAACATCAAAGTATTTGTTCACAGTGTGATGCACTGATCGACGTGTGTGTGTTTTACCTTGGCTGGTGATGAGCTGTTGGTATGGGGCGACACCTGTGGGCAAAGCAAGGGTTGCTGCAGTAGCTGCTGCACTCTAGAGGAGAAAAGGAGAACACAGTTATTTATGACTTAGGTCTTAAGTATTCCACTGGAGCATTTCTCTGGAGAGGTTTTAATATTTATTAAATACAGCAAACTCCACTCCGTGAGTATAAGTATATATAAGTGTATTCATATTCCTCTTCCTTGGCTGCTGTGATAAAAGCAGCTATCACAGACTTACAATGATTAATTTTATCTCCCAGGTTTGATGGTGAAAGGTTAAAAATTTACAAGTGGAGATCTAAAAGGTAGACTGAGTTAAGACAACTAAAAAAAAAAAACCCTGCAAGGTTTGCGACAACAGCACAGATGCCAGCCTTGACATTAACAGATGGCTTGCCGAACCGAAGTGCTGTTAAGAGAATGAAGTACCAAAGGAGGGGAAGTGTGTGGAATTAAAAGTGATGAAGGAAAGGTAGCGTTTGACATCACGTGTGAAAGACAACGGGAACATGTAAGAGGACGTATTATCCCTGGCTTTACCCCCACTGTAATCCCGGCTACTAAACAACTGCCCTGTACTCTCTCGCTTTCCACGTCCTTCTGCCCCTCCATCTGTCTGCTACTACACCAGTCTTCCTGCTCTGAGGAAAAAGCCTGCAGAGACACTTAAGAGATTTTTTTTCCTTTTTGACTTTAAGTATGTGCATGGAAAGAATCCTGTATTATATACTTTTAATTCCTTCCTTTGTCTCGATTAAAGCTAGACTAGAACAGTTTGTGGTTTAATCCCAGAGTGAAACTAGTTAGTTTGCTTCAGTACTTAAGAGTCCCTGTAAATCTGTACACTGTGGAGGTCTGCACCTGTTACAGTTCATCTGTTCATCTGGACACTTATCTACTCACCATCCCCGTCGCACTCATGTGCTGAAGAATCTTGGGATCCTGAACAATGACTTGCTGCTGGGGAGCTGCAGAGAGAAAAGGTAAAAAGAAAATGAGAGATGAGAGAAGTCATTTAATCTACTTAAAATCTTTATCTTTAATTTATCTGGTAGTCGGGCATAACAACATCCCTTGTGAACACTGAGTTATGCCTTTTAGTAAGTTAATTTTCCTCTTAAATCTCCATTTTCGTGGGAAAAATATTAAAGGCTGTACCCAACATGTTCAAGTGGACATTTTTTAGTGTGTAGAAATGATATTTACAGATGTTGGTTGGTTTTCTCATGTTATGTTTTGCTCTTTCCCACCGCAGTGTGACCAACCTTGCTGCTGCTGTGGAGGCAGGATCACTTGCTGTGGCTGGGCTGGCTGGGTCACCTGCTGGGCTTGTTGGACCTGCTGGACCTGCTGCTGTTGCTGCTGCTGCTGAGCGGCCTGCAGGGCTGCCTGCTCCTCAGTATGGAAGCCCTCCACTGCCTTGGACTGCAACAGCTTGTTTTCCCATAGCTGAAGAATCGGGCAGTAGAAAGAGTAGAAGAAAAGCAACATTTGTCTCAATGGGGGTTTTTTTATATAAGACATTGATAATACATTTTGTGATTAACCATTTTTATGGAGACAATAAATCTATTCAGGCTAAAGGTTATATAGATAATATTATCAGATCAGTAGCTGGCATCCAGGAAAGCACAATAAAAGTTTAGAACCAGGTAGTTCATATGCTACAAGGACCTAAAGGACGAAACACCCCCTCAGCACACGTCTGCACAAGGGACACTTCCTCAATAGTGGTTGAAAACAGGAAGAATAATGCCGGGAACAGTTACCGTTTTCAGCTCCAGGAGCACTTGCTCATCCACGCCCTCGTCCAGGAACAGCTCTCGCACCTCGTTGATCACATCCTCAATCACAGACTTGTATAGTTTAGGCTGCGGGGGGGGAGCGAGAACAAAAGAAAAACAGATTTTCATTACTGGATTCAGACACGTTTAATAGGTCGACATCACAGCAGAAAAACATGACATGTATAAAAGCCAAGGTTACAATACATAAATCCCTGCCTTACCAAATTAGCATAAGTTACACTATAACATGATTATATCTGGTGTGTAGGTGTGGCTCAACTCTAAAAGTGGCCTATTCAAAATAATCCCTGGGATTAGGATATAATGCAAACACGACACTGTGTAGTTTGTCACGCAAATCCACATAAACCAAGTCTACATGCATCAGTCTGTCACAACCATTGACTGTATATAAAAACAGACAAAACAACCCCCCTTCCTCCCCCAAGAGAGACCAAAATATTACAGATACAGGTGCCACCATCTTGTGCTGGTGATGTTATTCGGAGCCAGACTGAGTGATTGCAGGAGGAGACGCATAACTCGATCAGTTATCAAAAATTAGGGACTATTGGCCAACAATTGTCCGCTCAAGTTAAAGTCACATTTCATACTCTACATTAAATTCCTGAAAAGATGCCTCAAGGCAACTTAAGTTTGACTGACGGGTGTCAATTACGACTGTCAACAACTCAGCATCAAATGACATAAAAAAAAATAATCAGCAAAGCAAACACTTGACTGAACACCAGCGTGAAAACAACTATGTAAAATGACAAAAAAAAAATCTTTAGGAAAATTTATAAGGTGCAAACTTTTTCTAGATTTTCTACTTTGGTCCATGTCCCATCTGCTGACATTGGGGGGGTGTAGTTGAGGACCTGTACTGCAGCCGGCCACCGGGGGGCGCCCCGGATTATTTTGGCTCAGCTTTTAAAAGGATCTGTCACGTTGCTTATCTTTACAAACAGCCTGTGACAGGGACAAACAAGCTACGGGGCGACAACAAACAAGCGCATGCGAATTAAAAGTAGACAAGAGGTACAAAATTTAAGTTATATTTAAAAAAAAAAAATTAAAATCCCGCAGACCGCCCCCACCCCAGCTCCCCGCACCGCAGTCCCCAATGTCCGCAGCACGGACCTCGGCCTCTGCTTCCTTCCCTGCCCCCCTCTCGGGCCTGTCTGCTCCACTATTTAAAGCGCAGTCTGCTGTTTATATGCGGAGCCGGTGACGTAGCGTCGAGTAGCACCTTCCCATCCCGGGCAGTCTATATTAGAGAGCCAATATGGCTGTATAAAACCGGGCGGCACAGAGGAGGAGGGCCAGAAGCGGAGCGAGGGGAGCCGCGGAAGCCATTTTACGGAGCGGCGAACTGCGCGCTCGACGGCCCCGCTCGGGTGAACATGGTGTGGAGGACATTTTTTTTTCTTCCTTTGCGGTGTAACAGCTCATGAGTGCTCGGCTCTGGCTAAAATAATATGGCCTTGTCGGCGGGGAGAGGGAGAAAAATCTGTCGTGAGATAAATTGGTGGTGAGGAAGAAGGGGAGAGAAGGAGGGGAAAAAAAACAGGAAAAAAAGTGGCGGTTGGGGACGACCAGATCGTGGAATGGTGGACAATGAAGAGACTGACCGTTGACGACTTTTCTCGGCGGAAAAATAAAAAAATAAAAAATATATATACTTTAATTCCCCCCTTCGTTTTAATAAAAAATAAGATTAATTCGTTCGCAGTGGATGGTGCTTTGCGTACATAAAATAAAAATAAAAAATCACGCAAAAATAAAAATACTTTTAGCTCTCGTTACTCATCGACACAAGCAATACCCTGTATCAAATATCAACACAAACGTCAATATAAAAAATAAATAATCGATATATCTGGTGAATTAATTCTCCATTAATCGAAGTACGAGAAGCCACTGAACCAGCCAACTGATTCAAACTGACAAACAGCCCCAAAACTCACAACTTAAAACTGCATCTTCATCGCTTATCCCAGGACTTAACCACCATTTTTTAAAACTCATGTCTCATTTTAAACGACTCCTCTTAACGTTAGCCACACACCAGATGGTTTTATCTGAAAGCACAGTCTAGTTTCTATAAAAGAAAGAAAAAAAACCTGATTAAAATGGCCGATTGACTAATTTTTATTTCAGAGAGCGGTGAGGTGTTTGTCAAAGCCACTTATCCTTTTTGTTACGGACATCAATATAACCAGCTTGTCGACAACTTTCCATTATCTTTAACCCCCCATTTTTCCCCCGCTGACAGTCCTTAGAGATTGGTCCTTACCACTGGGTTCGAGTTAGCCGAGCTCGCCATTATACGCGTAGTGTAAAAACCACACGGCAATAAGGCGAGAAACAGAGCCAAAAATTACGAAAAACGACTTAAAACAACTGGGAACGGTATCTTAAAACAGCCGGCATCACTTTTGTAAATAAAACACAGTTTCAGCGGTCTTATTTACAATCCCGGGCTGCGACTCCCCAGCCGTCCTCCTCCCGTCGTTGTCCCGCTTTATATACTGAGCGATGGAGCTGCGAGTGCGCGAGACATAGGGCAGGGTCAAAGCCGCACGTCTCGCGAGATCTCGTTCCGGGTATGATGCCACGACGACTACACCGGCCGCTGGGTAATGCAGTTCGAATGTGGGGTAAAAAAAAAAAAAACTATCTGCGGATGAATGTGCGCAGATCGCATCAGCTGCATAATGCCCAGTGATCTTGTTTGCTGAATTAGGCCAACTGTAAATATCACGACCCATATAAGGAATTAACAACAACATCCCAGGGGCCACACTCCCCCCCCCTTGCACGCACACACACATAAACAAGCAGATGACAGATATGGAGTAGTAAAAAAATGAATCTGCATAATAATAATTATGCAAATAGAAAGCCCAAAGGAAAAGCTGGATTTGAGTTTATTGTGTGTTGTTTAGTGATAGGAGCTAATTGATTAAAACAGTGCAAATTGCTGCAAAATCTGATGACACAGAGCAGAAAGGGGGCACTGTAACACAGGCTCAAGTGCCAGGCCTTTGTAATTGGTATCCATTAACACACTTCACACTCTAATGTGTATTTCCTCTTTGGCTCGTCAACATGAGGGAGAGCCTGGTCAAATGATGACGCGTGTGATGTTAAATTATAGATTCGTGTAGCCTACTTTGTAAGTGAGTGAAGTTTTTTTTTTTTTTTAAATACGGGTCTTTTTAAAACACACAGTTACAAAGTGCTTCCCAAACATGCATGAAAATGAAATGATGTAGGCTAAACAATGAAAGAAAAGACAAGACAAAGAAAAGAAACGTGAAAGTTCATTTAAATCAAAGTGTAACTCTCAAATGTAACTCTCAAATGCCTTTCCAGCACAACAGTGAACAGAGCTTCTTTATTAATGACATAAAACCACAATTTCTGCATTAACTAGTTAACTCATACACTTTGAATTCGACACTTTAAAAAAAAACTTTTTTACTTTCTAGTGCCAATAAATGGTGGAAAAACATTTCATCAGGTACATGCACACTGTACTTTAAGTATAGTTATGCAGCATTTGTATTTCATTTAAAAGTAATCC
>JAOXYL010000036.1:16811250-16821476 GCA_028564955.1 Terapon puta | reverse complement strand
TGCTGATTAAAAAAGATTTCAGACTTTTTAAAAAGTCGATGGCTGCCTCCCTTTGATATAAAAGAACAGCTCGTCCTCAGAACTGGCTGATAAAATCGTCCCTGCGTGAATGTTCCCGAGCAAAATGCCTGAAATATGAATTCATCTTACAGTGTGTGGATTACAGCATATATGAATGGTATTGTCCTGTCTGTCTGTCTACAGCCTTAATCCAGTTTTCTGAACCGCCACCTACTGATTTGTTCGACAGTTTTCTGTATATAATATTGTATATGATAGCATATGAATGAAAAAAGTGAAGGGAAATGTCATTTCAGCTTGAATATCCTCTGTCTGGATGCTTGAAAACATGTCGTGCTGAGAGACCAGCCTTGTACATGTTGTACTTGGGAGAGAGAGACAGGAATAAGCAAGAGAGAGAAGAAAGGGAGGCCTGGAGGAAAGTAGAGTGTGCAGTCAGGGTCACCTGACCATTGATGATCCATATCTTTATAGCCTTTATATCTCAGTATGAAGAGGAGAGTATCCAGGGTCACCCTCAGAGGTCTATTTACTGAGAAAAATAAAATGATTTAACATAATAACACTGGAGTTTGGACACAGATGTTGCATCTCTCTGCAATGAAATGGCTTAATCTCCATTTCAAGTTTAAGAATTAAGATTAAAGTGGGCGATAAATCGGCATTACTCCACGTCCAAATACCTCCCCCGCACCTCGAGAGGTTGAGATGGCTCAATAAAAATAGCAGTCTCCCATACAATAAGCTACCGCCAACCTGGCAACTTATTCAAACATTTCAGGCACAAATTTGTTAACTTCCAATATTTCTAAAGGGCCACATAGTAATTAACTGCCCTCACTCTGTTTGCAGGCACAACTGTACATATATACAAAAAGAAAGTAAGTAAGAAAGGGGAGTAATTCAGAATTAGTACTGCATCAAATTCTGTTGCCGTCTATCCAATATTTACTTAGATATTTCACCAAAAATATTTAAAATGTCTGCGGCTAGAGTTAAAATGTGACGATCACATGAGTAAATACACATTGGCCACTGGGGACTTTGTATTCCTGTATATTTCAGTATGGAACAATCAAATGGCATCCCTTAAGTGCAGATAATTTGGCTCAAAATACAGAACATTGTGTGTAAAACAGCTCTCTTCCATTTGTTGTAATATTGACTGAAGAGCATCACACGTCCATTGTGATCGTCCTCTAAACATCGCTTTATTGGATGACAAATTTAAGGGAAAGGTTTTTGTGTGGGAGAGTAAATATCTGGTTTCTGTTGGTTATTTGTTGTCTTTGTTCACTCAAATCAATGCACCAAAGGGGGGGGACACACACCATCTAATAGCCTTATGTAGCACCTGGGAAATCAGATGTGCCTGCTGCTAACACGCTGTATTAATGTTTTGCTTCGCGCGGCTTCACAGGTCGCACGTACCACTTCCGAACAAGCAAATATTTCCTCGTCTGCTCATTTCTTCATCCCCTTTTCCCTTCTCGCAGGTGAACCTGGCCATCATGCAGAAGCAGCTCTCGGAGATGGCCATCGGGCACCCGCGCCAGTCCAGCTCCAGTTCGCGTCAGAACGGATTCTCAGGAGGGGTGGGCGCCCTCGGCATCATGAACAACCGGCTGGCAGAGACGAGCGTGGACAGATAGGGGGAAGCAGCAACGGTGTGAATCCTCTGTAAAGGGATGCAGAACGCCGAGAGGGCGAGATGTGCGAGGACGAAATGACTCTTCTTCCTGGAAAAAAAAAAAAAAGAAAAAAAAAACAAAACAAAGAAATAGAAGAAGAAAATCTGGGGTGGCGCACAAGACTGAATTTATGACTATGTAATGCATCTTTTCCATCGACGAGTAAGCTGACCCCCCCGAGCAGCCGCGGCTTTCGAATCAAACCCCCTCAGCCCGCTTTCCTGTGTCGAGAACACGGCCACATGAATGATGCATGATAGTTTGCCGGAGTCTCACATCTGGACCAGACTCGGCGCGCTGGAATGTTCCCTCGTGAGAAAAATTCAGTTTCCATGGTGATAAAAACGCCTGCCTAGAGCCCTTGTATCCAAGCCTTAAAGACCCGATGCACTACGCGCTACTTCACACCTAACGCAACTTCAGCTCATCCACAGAGCCGGCCTCCACGTCCACGCTGTATCTGTCACTATAAAGGACGGGAAAAAAAAAGAGCTTTAATAAAATGGGTGTTTCTTGGTTTGCGTCCAACGGTAATTAATACATAAACCTGGGTGTCATGTAGAAAATGGAACAGCAGGCGCCATTCATGGATAACTTGAGTGTTTACCTTCAGCGCAGATGACATAATATCAGAAGTAGACCACAAATTACGTTTTCATTCAGGCCATTCATGACTCAGAACGGCGCTTCACAGCCGCGTTATATATGCTATTCAACGGCCTCTATCCACGCCGCTGCTTTCGTTCCTTATTGCAGCCGATAGACAAAACGCCGCCCCAAAGAGGCTCATTAAAAAAACCTAACAGACCCATCTCCAGATGAATGGGTGGCGTTCTGGGTCTGAGATGAAACCTATTATGTGAGTCTGCTGTTTACTTTCGGGCTCGCTGCATGCACATTATCCCGGCACAGACAAGCATGAGGACATTTTCTCACCCCGATGTTGTGTGTAAGTAGATTGGTATTGACATAAATGCACCGAAACAGGTCGATCCGGGGCTCATTGTTTGATTTTTAGCTCGGCGGTGTTATGTTTATGTTTTTTTTTTCCCCCGTTGTCTGGATTCAAAGGAAACGCAGTGAACAGAAAGGACAAAAGGCGGAAAAGCGGCGAGAGGACTTGTGGACACCATATTATGCTTGATTTAGGGAGATGGCAAAGGCATCTTCTCTTTGTAAGTGCATCTGAGAGGAAATTACAGGGTGAGAACCCTCCAGGCTCCACTTCTGACGTCACCAGCTGGGATTTGGTAAATCTGACTTTTATGTGTGTGTTTCCCAGAGCGCCAGAGCAAAGAGACAACCCTCCTGAGTGTTGTGTCGAGAAAATGACATCCCACCAAGACTGCAAAGAAAGAATGTGCTCTGATCATTTTGCACTGGGCCCTTGTTATTTTATTTCTTTTTTTTTTCTTTCTCCTTTTTTTTGTTAGGATGATTTCCAATGGTTGTAAGGATGCAATATCTTCTGAGTCATCTGTGTCAAAATCCTTTTCGGTTCACAGCACAAAGTGAGAAGAAGGAGATGAGATCCAGATGGCAAGCGGCATTAATAAAACATATGCAGAGAAAAGAATGTATTTTTGAGAAAAATGTAAAGAAACACAATGGTATTGAGCATTTACTAAACCCCACCCCCCAAATATTTATTTTCCAGGATGGGAACTGTGATCAGGAACAGTGGACCTAGACTTGACAGTCTTACAACAGTCTTAGACTTTAACTTGACTTTATTGATCCAAAGGGATCAATAAAGTCAAGTCTAAGTTTAAGACCTCTCAAGTTTAGGATTTTTTCACCCTGTTGTTATGTAATAGGAGCAAAACCTGACATTTTGTTTCAGATTTTAGAGGATAAGTGTCTTTTTGCAGCCTTTTCAAAAACCAAAAACACACAGTAAATTAAAACGGTGTATCAAAGAGGTAGAAATCAGATCTTTTTTTTCTATCTGTATTCAAGGACCTTTGATTACTAAGAATTTTGAAGGGAATTTTGAGCTTTTAATGTAAACCGGATGGTTATGTGACAAGAATCAGGAGCATAGTGTGCGGGGGGGGTGCCTCAGAAACTACAGTGCCCAGAATCCTGTGCGACGCCCTGGGGTGGTGGGGCTCTGTAAATGGTCAATTTCCGCACTTTAACTCATCCATCTCCAACAATCTTTGAGAGTGTATTATTTCACTGTTCTACTTTTCCAAGTTCGAGGCGTTGTGAGGTATTAAAGGATGTGAAGTAAAGTCGGCCTCCTCTTTATGTATCATTACCTTAAATGTGAATTTTTTTCCTCTCATCAGCGTGGACAGCGAGTTTCATCTCATGTGTTTTCAAAAAGCCGGCTCATTAGCAGCAGAATGGGAGAAAATAACACAGACTTGAACAAATCCCTAAATACTGAAATCCAATATCTCAAACAGAATAATGAAACTGACAAAAATAACTTGAATCTAGCAGCCTCCACTCTTTGCTATGGAGACAATCTCACCCTCAGACAGAATAATCTGATGCACAAAACTGCAAAGAGGCAGCTTTGCCATCGCCAGCATTCATACACACTGCACACGCACACACAATCACACACTCAAACTCACACATAAAACAGCCTAATAGAGAATCAAAGAATATGTCAGAGAAGCTGTGCCTACACAGATAATAATAGCTTTGAACAAATGCCTGCATGTTCCTGTCTGTGTGTGTGTGTGTGTTCCTGTGCGTGCGTGTGTGTGTGTACGCTACAGCCGAGACTCGGACAGATGTGTGGAGATGGCCTCAGTGTTGCACCACCATTCACAGCTCACTGGGAATAAACTTCATAGGTGGGTATTTCATAATGAAGTTCACAAAAGGTGGGAAATCTCTGTGCACAGGAGAGAAAAGACACAATGAATGTCTGACTACACTGTGAGCAATTCTGAGATGCAGTGAAATTGAATGATTAGGGAAAAGCACTCATTTAAATATTATATTGCGCAAGGTGTAATGTGTGCAACATCATACTGTAAAAGCAGGGGACAGTAGGTACACTGCTAATGAGTCCAGTTAAGGTAAGGGGGCTGTCAATCAGTGTCTTTGCACACATACAGACATGTCTGACCAGAGGGATTAGCGACACAATCGCTGACAGCCCTGCACAATTAGCTAATTGGCTTAATGACTTAATTGGAATGGGTGAGATGAATTGTCAATGCTGTGTGCATAATTATTGATTTATGATGTGCATGAGTGTGATCGGAGAGGGTACGAAGCAAGCAAGCCAATTAAGTAGTCCCAGTGAAAAGCAAGGCCGAGACAGGGTGCCACTCAAACATGTGCACAGTTAAGACTCTATCTGTTCAAACACTAAATCAAGACAATGTTATCTCTGCTTCCTCTTTACTGTTGAGCACAAATATTAAGATGATGTGAGTGGCTTTGATACTACCCATCAAAGTCTTGTCTTGTTAAGTTTGTTTTTCAGTTACTTTAACATGCACTGGATGGCATTAATTATGTTTTTCAGTCATGATGAGATACAATAAACTTGATTTTGATCGTGAAAAACACAAAAATCAGCTGACAGTTTGCCTCTTCACTAGCTCTGATGATGGGTCACGTGAAAAACAAGCAGCCACAATGTGCAATCAACCATGACGACAATGTGATGTTCATTAAAATGAGTTGAAAAGTTCCATGGAAAATGTTCTGTTCTGTTGAGTTTATTCAGTGAAGTCTGTACCCATGGAGACAACTGGAGACACTAACTGGATATCATAGAAACATGAAGGTGTGATGGTGCCAAATTATACTCTTTTAAATGTCAAGTGGAGTATAAAGATGTTATGTTTGAAACTTTGCCAGACAAATATTATAATGAATATGCTAATGTCCAAGTAAAATCACCACAGCTGCTGCTATAATGTCTCAGAAATTGTCATAGGTTGGTCCATTATTCTTTATTGTCTCTCTTCTGTTCAGCAACATATTTTTTAAAACAAGGCGCGACTACTCATAATCAGTGCTTGCATCAATACTTAATGATTAATTATAAAAATACTGACCGGATATTTAAAATAGATATTGTCTGAATTCACAAATTAATTAACTCTTCTTTTTCACATGTGCCATTTGAAGACAAAGAAGTATCTGACTCCAAATTACATATTAACTGTACAGTGCTGTGGCAGACGTCCGGCTTGGTTCCAGTCCCCAAAAAGTCGAGGCCATCAAACCCAGCAGACCAGAGACCAGTCACCCTTACATCTGAAGTGATTAAGGTCCTAGAGAGACTGGTCTTAGCCCAGCAGAGGCCTATCAGCTCCATTTAGGAGTCAATTATGCCGCCATCTACATGCTGAAATGAGCATGTATGCTTTTGAATGGTGGAGGAGGCACTGTGAGAATCACATTCTTTCTCCTGTGCTTTCAAATCCATTCAACCACTGCTGCTGGGTGAGAAGCTGCAGGTGATGGGTGTTGACGACACAATGATTTCCTGGATTTCTGACTACTTGACAGGCAGGCCACAGTTTGTCTATCTGGGCAGTGTCCTATCTGATGTGGTACAGTGATACAGGAGCTCCGCAGGGAACTGTGCTCTCTCCCTTCCTCTTCACCTACACCACCGACTTTCAGAACAACTCTGACTCATGTCACCTGCAGAAGTTTTCTGATGATTCATGAACAAGACAGGGAGAGGGAGGTGAGTACAGGACACTGGTAAACAACTTTGTAGAGTGGTCTAAACAGAATCACCTGAGGCTAAATGTCAACAAGGCCAGAGAGATGGAGATCGATTTCAGGAGGAAGAGGATGCCTTCACAGCTGCACGGATCAGGAGGGAGGTGGTGGAAGAGGAGGAGAAGTACAAATACCTGGGAGTTATGATCGACAACAGACTGGACTGGAAATCTAATATGGATGCTGTGTACACGAAGGGGATGAGCAGAATCCGTTTCCTGAAGAAGCTGAGATCGGTCAACGTGGGCAGCAAGATGTTCGAGTTTTTTTTTTTTTTTTTTTTTTTTTTTACCAGTCTGTTGCTGCCAGCGCCATTTTCTTTGTGTGTTGGTACAGCAGCATCAGAACCAGCGACACTAACAGATATCCTTCATCCTTCATGGACAATGATCAGCACCCTGCCCATCAGACAGTAGACAGACAGACAGACAAACAGACAGCTGAGCATCTTCTCTCAGACTGCTGTAGCTCCACTCTCGAAAGGACAGATACAAGAAACCTTTCTAACCACATGCCATCACGCTGTACATTAATTGCTAATCCTCTGGTCATAATATAATCTATAAGCACTTAACATGTTTTTACAGCTCATTTGTGTGCACCTTATATTTTATTTTGCACTCCAATCAATACTGCTTATTTACACATTTTCAATACATTTCTATATCACATTTTATATTGCTTTAATATGGCTAGGTTGTTCTTTTTATTTCATCGCATTGTTATAGTTCTGTGTGTAATGCTGCTGCTACACTGCAAGATCCAAGCTTGGAATCAATAAAGACTACCTACCTACCTATAAAAGCAAAATCTTTTTCCAAGTCTTATACGTATATGAGGCAAAGTTAATTGCATAATAGGCAAGCTCCAAAAGACCGTCTCTCTGGATCCTTCATATTGTCCTTTGAATAAGACTTAAACTCTCCTCTGCTACATATTTCCTCTTTTTTTCCTTACTCGCACAGTTTGAAATACCAAAATAATCATGTAAGCTAGATTTATGTGGAACAAGGACACCCTAATAAGCTACCTGAGCCTTCGAAACAGACACCAAGCAGATGGTACTGACAGATAAGTCTGCTAATGCATTTTAATGTGTTAATTATAAAGTGACATTCACAACGTACACGGCTCTCAAGACTATCTAACTACTGCTTTAATCTCTCAAAAACAGACACAGATGGTGACATATTGGTAGTGTTATCTATACCATTCAATATTTGCGGTCCTCTACAAGCAATCCCAAAAGTATTTCCTCTCTTTAAAATATTTTTTCCTGTTCTTATAAACGAGGGAATTAGGACACAAAGTCGGTTGTTCATTATATGTACAGCAGTACGTTATGCAAGCGTTGTAAAATTTAAGAAAATGACAGTATGACAAATAAAACTTTAACCGCTCATTTGAGAAAAAAACAAAAAAAAACAAAACGCGCTTTTTTTCTCCACTTTGGTTTGTCCTGCAGACTTGCCGTACCCGCTGACGTCACTTCAGAGCGCCGAGTAACAATGGTAAGTGAGCAAGCATTTTCTCCTCTGCTCGATTATTTATCTTATTTAAAACCTTTTATTCGCCAATGAGATCACACTCATTGTGCCCAAAACGTTCACAAAGGTGCTTTCTAGTAGTTTCGAGTCGGATTTACTGCCTTAATTGTGAATATCAGGACATTTTAAAGAAGGCAAAAACCTGTTAGCCGATAGTTAGCTACGTTAGCTCTTTTTCTCGGTTGTCATCAATCGTTAAATTCACTTTTGCAAACAAAATCATTACTGTTTTATAACCAGCTTCATCCACAGCTTCATAAAGTGCTCTTACATCTTCTTCAGCGTAATCTGTCTGCCAATTATTATGAAAATAAGGTGCTGAATGAAGCTATCGCTGCTAATTTGAGCTAATTTAGCTGTAAATATCTGAATTAAAGCTTTTGACAGAAAGGTCGAACACTGTCTGAGTTTACTGACAGCTTTGATAACATTTATCTGGCTGTATTTTAGGGTCAAAGCCAGAGTGGAGGTCATGGTCCAGGTGGAGGCAAGAAGGACGACAAGGTGAGATGACACAGCTGAATTGCACTTTTTTTGTTGTTGTTGTTGTTTTGGTCTGAAGTAAACTACTACTCTACTAAATTAACTATCTTTGTTGGTTTATTTACTGATAATTGTTATATTACTCCGTGTTTTACTTAATTTGGGCTCTCTTTGTTTCTCATTTGTCTGACCAGCCAGCCACACATACTGTTTTGTTAAAGGAAACTGACAGCTGTTTTCATAATCGATCCCCGTTGCCCAAACTCTCAGATTTCAGCCTCTCAGATGTTAATATGCTCTGATTTGTGTAAACTTTAAAGGCTTTGCTTGAAACAGCGATCAATATTTTAAACCTTTTTTTCTGACATTTTATGGATAACTCAATTCAAATCAATTAATCAAGAACATTTTCAGTAATGAAAATAAGTTGTCACAGCACTATATGTGTGTATTTCCTTTTCTAACATTCAGAAACCTTTGTGTTCATTAAAGTTTTGAATAAAGCTTAAACACTACTCTTATTATTTTTATCTTTTATCCACACAGAGGGTTTAAAATAAAAATGCAATAATGTAAGCTATGATCATTAATTTTATTGGTATACCACGCTGTGAGTGTCAACATAATAAAACTAGTGTTTTCCATTAACAGTAAGATAAAGAAAAAAGAAACCTTCAAATGGTGCATACAGCTAAATGTAAAAAATGGAGATACAAGCTTCAAATAAGGGTCCCAGATAGATTGAGATTGAGAAGTGCATTTATTATCTACATACAATTTTAGACTAACTAACTGCTCACAGAGCTGTCCAAAGACATTTGATCAATCAAATCAATCCTGATTAAACTGATATGCTGCAGTACATGAAGACACATGGCACGTGGAAATAACAGAACAGTTCAGATGTTTTCAGAATACCTCGTTTCGAATTTCAGACATTAATAGGTATTCAATTTTTAGCAGATGTTTGTAGTAGGTGCTGCGTTTCTCTTTGAAGACAGAAATAGATTCAGTATCATTTCAAACATCTCGACCTGTGCAGACACAATTGAAATTAATATTTTAACCCTCTATAAAAAATTTTGATTCTTATGTGTCACAAAGTCTGTTGTTGAGCATTTGTAAAGCATTGTACTTTGTGTAAATACTGTCGTAAAGACTGTTGCTGTGGAAGAGCTTCAAAAGCTCATTCATTTAACTTTATTTAAAACTTAAAGAGCAGAAAAGTTTGTAAAGGTCACGTCTTTACTTGTTGGTGAATGATATGTCAGAAAAAGGTGATGTTTATGATCATAAAGGACTAAAATAACCTGAAAACATTCACATTCAAGAAGCTGAAATCTGAGAATTTGGACTTTTTTTTCTGAAACGATGAATCGGTTATTAAATAATTAGCAAATAGTTGACAACTAGTCAACTAATCAATGCAGTTTTAATACAGCTATTTTTGATGGTTTGTGACACTGCTGTTAATGTTTTTCTGGCTGTTACCTTTTCTAATATTTGTGATATTTTGCCAACTGAAGGACAAGAAAAAGAAGTATGAGCCTCCAATTCCCACCAGAGTTGGCAAGAAAAAGAAGAAGACCAAAGGACCAGATGCTGCCAGCAAACTACCTCTGGGTAAGGAAGTAATTCACTGTGTATTAAGTCATTTTAAGTGTTCAAAAAGACATCCCCGGTAGAGATTTTGTATTAGTATTGGAGCTCCTTATGTCACATGTCAGAAAATTAAGAGAATGCATGAGAAAGTAACGCAGTATAAAAAAAA
>JAOXYL010000036.1:16692594-16703154 GCA_028564955.1 Terapon puta | reverse complement strand
AAACGTAGTGGGAAAGTTACATGAACAGAAACAGCGCATATTGTGCAGCACATGATCGCCACACATCAAAACTGGAATCCTCTTGCTCCATCGAAAAAACAAAACAAAACAAAAATCTAAGGGGACGTTGTTAAAAAAGCTGAAAAAGAAATTCTTCTCTTTTTGCTCGGGCATCATCAAATCGTCTTTCGCATGTGATGCAAAGCCGCTTGTACATAAATTGCGCTGCTTTCAGTTGAATTCATGTAAAAAGTGTCTTAATGGGGCCTCAAACTAAGAAGTACCAGTCAGAGCGTCTTGACAAATAGTTTGTAATATTGCTGCACACACTTTCTGTAATGGATTCAGTGAACTGAAAAACAACATGACCCCATTTGTTCAATTGCTATTTTCTTTTCCCTGATATTTCCTCCTGACCATATGTTCTCCTGAGCTATCTTTAACAGGGAGCATGTGCTGTGTGAGGCCCCCGAGGGGTACAACAAACTAGCAGCCCTCTGACCTCCAGTTAGAATGAGGACTTTCCATCTCTGGACAACTTGCCCTTCGAAGCTCTCTGCTGTCACTTAAATGGCTAATGGCTCCCATTCCCCCGATGCGAGGAAATTAGGGGGCCAAATGCAACAAAGTGGCCCGGCTTTTGGTGTTTTGGGGATAACAGATTGTTTCCAAAGTAGTGGAAAAGGGGGGCACGCTCATTGTGAGGATGCCTCATCAATCATCATTTAACAGCCTTTAAATGGGTGTGTGCCTCCCTGAGGGATCCCAGGATTGAAGTGCCGAAGATAGAAAAGGCGAGCCTACTGTACGTTTTCCAGCCGAAGCACTTTCCAAAGTGAAGCTGGTGTCGGCTCGCTCTCTGGCATCTAGATTGGGACCACCGGGGCGTGCATAAATGTTTCAGGAAACTCCGCTACGATCACCATAAAATTGCTAAACAGATCCGGTAAACAGGGCACGGTTCAGCACAAGTGGGACCGATCGCTCCTTAAACCGCCGTCTTGTTGCTGAGGGATGACAGACGCTCCCCAGGAAGAGGCAGCGTCACTGCATAAATGGTGTCAAACGACATGAAGTGAAGAGGGGCCGCCGATGCCCTCTTCATCAAACAATTATTACGCGTCATCTCTGACGTCTCACCAGAAGAGAGATCAGGACGGCGGTCGGCTTCTCGGGATCCCCGTTTGAAAATGAGACGTTCTTTGCTCTCATTTAGGAGAATTAAATATGAAATGGAGAGCAGATGGGGGTAAAAAGCGAGCCTCCATCAGGTAACAAAATCTGCTGGTATCTGTGTCTTCATGTTCAACTCAGAGATTTGAGTGGTTCTCACCAAACGTTCTGCAAGGAAATGAACAGGCGAGTTGTTTTAAACAGCAACGAAACATTGGTGCATCAATACCACATAATGTAAAGTGTTAAATTGCAGCTCTTCAAGTAAACAAAGGACAGATTTCTCTGTTTTTTTCTACCTGAACCAGCTCAGTTAACCTTGCGTTCACTCATGAACACTAAAAATCTTCCTCAGCACGGTAAAATCCGTCTAATGACTCATAACTTATGTGACGTATAATTGCGGCGCCTCTTCTCAATCTTACTTTTGAAGTCTCCATTCATTCCACGTTTGTTTTGCATCTGCGAAAATTTCAACAAAAAAAAAGAAATAAAGAAAGAAAGAAAGTAAGAAAATACGGCAGGCTTACGCACATTATCCGCTAATCTTCGTTCTGACAGGATAATGCCAGATGTAGGAAGTTTGGGTCTATCCAACCTCTTAGAGGCAAAGCCAGGAAAGCAGTGATTTCCACCAAGATCTCTTGTGAAGTGACAGCTTGATGTGCTCCTCTGAATACACAAGCGACAGAAACAATTAGAAAAACATAAAAAAGAAGAAGAAGAAGAAGCATCCGGCGCGTTTCACTCACACGTTGTCATTCATGTGCTTCATTTCGTCGCCCTCCTAAAAGACGTCTCCTCAAACTTGTCAGCTGAAGTTACTTCATTCTGAAAGGAATAACATTTTTCCCACTCCAATTTGTATTGCCACCAGCAATTTTAGAGCAGAATGAGCTCTTTTGTGAACCCTAAAAAGCAATCACCATTTCATTTTTTTTTTTTTTTTTTTTTTTTGAAAGTCTTGGCAGCCTCCGCACCCTTCTCATGTGGATGTGAGACGTGGGACCGCGATCAGGCATTGTCAGGCACGTGTTGGCAGTTTGTATGGTGTTTTTCTCCCACCCACCCCGCCACCCTCCACCTCCTCCTTCCCCAACAGGATTAAAATGATCCATTATCAAGCATACATTGGGAGGATGAAATATCCAATGTTTATTCACCGCAGGAGATGATGAATGGCTCCTCCGATGGTCTCCTGTGTCAATCAGTCAGGTTGGCTCATTAGGTCAGCACATTCGGAGCCACAGGAGGATGGTTATTCAAATCCCCCAAAATATGCAGAGACAGTGAAAACACCTTGTCCATGAATAACAATAGGCTCGTGCCGCAAGAGCTTCCTGCGAAGAATGCAGCCGCCGTAATTCACCGAATATTCGGAGGTGCTTGCGAGAGAGAAAGGAGGGAGGGGAGGGGGTGGGGGAGGCTTTGACTCCCAATAAATAAGAAGACATCATGCATTTTAAACCCGCGGACACAAGAACAAAAGCCTGGCGTGTCAGTCATGTGTAAATGCCTCGCACACTCATGAATACCCTCACAAAAATCTAATATACCTCATGTATATGAAATTAAGTTTAACCCTGCGTATTGTTGTGTAAATGCTCTGTTGGATGAAATGCCGCCACACTTGCAAGGAGACCTGTTTCATACTGGTTTGGACTTCCACGTTTTCATGGTTTCATTGGTACGATTTTGTCGTGAAAGTACCCCCAAAGCAAACTTGTTAAACTCTTAAACTATGTAAAGTTTTTGAATATATGCTAGTGTGCAATAATAGCTTCATTATTGGAATTAAATTGCCACTCATGTAAATATACTGCAACTCTAGTGCCATTTCCATATTTTCAACTTAGTCTACTGAATGTGAACATATGGTTGCAGTACTAGTTTATTTCTGCTGTGTATTTTAAACTGTCAGCTTCTGCAGTGAGTTGCTTATTATTTACTTTACCTCACATAATGTACATCATCATTGTTCCCTGGACCTTCGGTAAATCACAGTGAGTGTACAGGTACATTTCCTGCTCGCTAAGATTACATTATGCACTGAGAATAGTTGAAGGGAACACACAAGAGCACTTGTAGGGGGCTTGTAATTGCAGTGAGTGGTGTGTTCTGTTGCCTTTTGTACTGAAGGAATACACAACGTGGACTGTTAGTTTGCTCTTAAGGTGTCACTTTAGTTGCATAGAATAAACTAAAAATGACCTCACACACAAAAATGACCTCACGCTGGAAGAAAGACTTTTTTTTAATTAAAACATGCAGCACATAATTGCTCATCTGCGTTTGTTATCATACCGTTGTGACATAAATCCATTCAAATTCTATATCCGTTCATGCATTTACTGCCATGATGTATAATCTGTTTAATTCATCTCTCTGGGGAACTTCGGCCTCTCTCTGCAGCCCATCTGTCTGCAGACGTGCACGTCTTGGCGTCCTCACTCTTCCGTTAGCGAGGAGAAGCCTCATAGGAAGGTAAATGTCTCAAAAGCCGTTTGAACCGAGGGAGCGGACCTTCGAGCTCTGCCTGCAGAAAGCACATGTCCTGCACTGATCTCTCTATTTCTTTCCTTTTTTTCACGTTCTCTCTCTTCATCTTGCTTACAGTGTCTTTCTTTCTTTCTCTCCTTCGCCTGCCGTGCCCCGGGTTTCCTGCCTCCCTTCCCCAGTAGAAATCTGGGTTGGATTCAGGAATCAGCCAGTCGCCGCGAACACCAGCACAGGAGGGAGGGGAGAGACCGTAAACTCTGACGATGTGCCAGCACTGTTATTTTCTTCATCACAGAACCCGCCTTGACACAAATAATGGAATGCACTGGCAGTCTTTCAGAAAGACAGCGAGGGGAAAGTGGGCCACTGCCAACCCTAGGCTATGCAAATCCATCCACAGCCGTCTGAGTTTAGAAATCTAATGATCAGACCGAACCCTTTCCATCCTCCCTCTCTCTCTCTCTCTCTTTTTTTTCACAATCTCTGACTTTTCTCTCATTTCCTCGCTCGATTCCTCATTCCTGCTCCGTTACTGGCTCCGCCATCTGGTGCCGGTGCCCAAGAGATGGACTCGGCTCCGGTTTGCAACCAGAGGGGGGAGCTTAGAGCGGGAGCCTGGCACCACGGCTGCTGATTCCAGAATAATCTACGCTGCGCTGTTGTGACTCATTTGCCTCTGATGGGCACCGTGACCACTCGAGCATGTGCCTGCAATTAAGCGACGGGTTAAGTAAAAACCGCAATTTGCAAAGGCAAGCATGAAGGTGCACTTCAGTCGAACAAAGCAAATTGAAGAGGCGGAGGAGCGACGGCGGAGGCTCACGTTGGAGAAACCAGCAAATGTATCCCAAGATTTTAATTAATTGGTCTTTTTTTATTTATTTATTTATTTTTTTTGGGCACAAATTGTAGTGTTTCTCAGATCGGAAACGCCGTTCGCCAACTGTAACGCTTTAGATCTCAGGGACCCCGAGAATGTGCTTATTTTAGAGGGAGACAAAAAAACAAAAGGAAACAACGGGATTTGAATTTGATTTGAATTCTAATTTGCTGGTTTGCTAATGTATTCATTAGAAGGCACTAATCTCATTCTGTCTTTTCCAGCAGGGGTTCGCTCAGCGTTCGGGCGCTGCTTCCTCCATATCTCTCTCATTTTTACACCGAAACGGGGCAGTCGAACATTAATGCCTCAGCGTCTGATCTTCATGGACTGTGATTATTTCTAAGAACTGCTGTCAGGAGCCGATGTGAACCGCGGGGAGAGGAACATATTTAGGCATCTGTTTTCGGTTTTGGCTACAGGTCTGACCATTAAGATTGCAGCTGAAAGAGCAGCTATTTTTTTTTTTTTTTTTTTACCGCCGTCTATACACAACACTTACTGTCACATACAGCTGCCTGCATCGTGTCCATCAATGCAACTTAACTGACCACTTATATATCTTTTAGACCATGTGAGTGGGAGGAATATGTGTGTGTGTCTGTGTGTTTCTCAAAAAAAAAAAAAAATAGTTTGACATTTTGGGAAATTATTTGCAGTCTTGCTGGGGTTTGTTATCTCTGGACAGAAGCTAGCAGTTCCCATTGGTTTACAGTCTTTATGCTAAGCTAAGCAGAGCTATCTGTGTCCTGGCAGCCTGACAGCAAATGTTTTACCAAAAATATCAAACTACTGCTCTGAGTGCAGTACTGGAGAGGGATTTTTCTTTTTAAAACTCCCACGTGCCAATACGTTATAAATCTGCGGCCAAAATAACGTAAAACAAAAGCGTTTCGCCAAACATTCGGGATCATCTGCTTCTCGTTCACGTCCGTTTTGAGTGTGGTGAAAAAGTAGCTGCGGTTGATTTTTACATCGACAGAAAAATGAAATCAAGGTCACGGGAGGAGAGAGAGGAGAAACTGTTGGTTTGCTCGACCAAACACGATCACGCCGCGGCCTGAGAGGCGGCGTGTTTCGTGCTCCGGCTTCGCTCCAGATGGGCTCGGTGACATTATGGCCTCTGCGAAAATTCACTTCTCAACTGGCTCAAGTGAACGAAAATAACACCGTTGGCGAATGTTCTTTTTCATTTCACTGAGCCCTGATCATTTGAGATCCTACAGATTTGATCCCTTTTAACGGTCAATTTTGTTAAAAAATAATTACATTTGCTTTCAGCTGAAATAAAATCTGCAACTAATTATTATTTGTTTGCTTAAAGCTCTGTTTCTCTCTCATTCGAGGTATTGATTTGAAGCTGTGTATTCACTCGACTTCAGATTTAAGGTGTAAATTCAGAAACACCCCTCAGCCCTCGTCTCACCGCCTGACTGTGGCTGCGAAGGATTTACGACCAGGTCTGTTTATAAACGGCTGACTAATGACGCAGTTTGGTTCTGCGCGAAGCGACTGTTAACGCGGGACATCTGCGGCGTGACGGCCAAACTCCGCGGGGATGAAAGACGTCTGCCGGCCGCTCTCCAAACTCACACACATGCGTCTGCCTCGTTTACGCGCTGCCGCAGCAAAAAAATGTCGTTTCAGCAGCTGGTGTTAACGTGCTCGAACATTACGGTGGTGGCGGTGGTGGTGGGGGGGAGTTACAAGGGTGAGGAGAGATCGTACGACGAATCGAGTTCACGTCTGGTCTGATCTCGGCTGCTGCACTTTGAACATATGGCTCACATCCGCTCGGCGCGAGAGGAAAGACCCGCAGTGGAGTTTGCCAGCAGCTTCAAGGCTGTCAGTTTGAATCGCGCTCCTTCTACCTGAGGTTATTTTCACTGGACGTCATACAGGAGGCACACGAGGTTGAGATTGTTACTGGCAGGGGCGTGTGGAGTCAGCGAGAATGACTTCCCAACATAAATCCTTTTTTTTAAACCGACCTTTGCTGCGGTTTTTGTGCACCTGGGGAGGCCGAGTGCTCGCGCATAATGCAATTTGCACGTGTGTTTAAACACCGGTGTGGACATATTTTGTATGTGTGTGTGAACAGTTGCTTTCTCTCTTTTCGCCTGAGATTCTGCAACTCTTTTTCACAGACTTCCCAACACTTCCACGAGAGCCCGAGCTTCTTTAAAATGATCTCCCGAACTTCCATTTGCACGTATTTGCACAAAGATCATAACTCACCTGACTGTGCAGGCTCCTCTCAGGATTTTTTTAAACACGAGAGTCACAAACAAACAGCTCAATCGGACAAACCGCGGCTGATTCTGCATATAAACACCGCTCACGTCGTCATCGGCGCCCAAATTGAGGATCCCTGTGAGAACGGGAGACAGGAGAGTGATGCTGCTAAATGAGTTTGATGTTAAAGACTATAAATCTTTTGCAGCACTTTGATTAAAAAGCATTGTTATTAGCTAAGCTGCAAGTTACTAGAGCATTAAACTCAATTTTCATATAATAGAAGGGGCTTAATTCTATTGTACGAACACTTTAGACTTCAAAGCCTTTTATAGTATTAATGAGATATGTCTCATATTTAAATGTAATTACATTTCTATTAGTGCAGACCTTATCTTGGGAATATATTCAGAATGGGTCCTGACATTCGCTGCCTGCAGAGGAGTCGTCCGTTTGATGAAATATGTTAATGAGAATTTGTCTTTAATTTCCAATTAAATTTGCAGGTTCGCGAGCGGTGGTGTGATATTTGCATCCAGCGCTCTTGTGACTGATGTATGGACCAAGGTGGCGTGTTTTTTTTTTCTTCTCCCCATCCAATCTGTATCCACCCTTTTTCTGTATAGAGAGGACAAAATTGTCCCATGATGTAACTGAAATTGCATGGAAATGCCAGCCAAATAACCTTGATGGAGGCCGCTGTGCTTTTAGCTCCATTACTGGATGTATGATAAAAATGCTTTCCTCACATAGCCAGCCTATTTTGCAAAAGATGAGATGAGAACTTCAGCTATCCCTGTGATGGAAAAGAAAGGAAAAAAAAGGGCATGGAGTATGCATTGAGCTGTAGGATGACAGAGAATATACAAAGCATGAAATGTAAAGGAAACGCGGTTTTGCTAAAATATGATTGAGCCATAAAACTTTCATACTTCGCCGCGGTAATTGGATCGTATCTGGTGCCATTTCTGAGCCGAGCAGCTCGATGCGATGCGGGGAGCGGCGCTTTATTGCGATGCCAATATCTGATCACACCCAACAAGCCAAATCCATATTGTTTGATATGTGACATGTAACCCCAATATGTGAGTAATTACTGTTTCATCTCTGGGTTGCCTCAGATGTGGAGGATGGCAGGGCAGGATGGTTCAGGAGCCTCGGGGGAGAGAGAGCGAGCGTCTATGTTCTGGGAACCAAGACTGGTTTTGATCAGCCCTCAGGCAAGAACGGGCTTGAGATGTATGTGTGTGAAAAGAGTGTGTGTGTGTGTGTGTGTGTGTGTGTGAGAGCGGCAGGTGGTGGGCAGTTGTGTGTTCCCCCTTGTGTTTAAACTCCCATCGGTGTATGCTTAAGCTGTGCATGTGTGTAATTATTATTCTATTATTAATATTTTTTTTTCAAATGAGCAGATTGTAAAAGAAAATTGCGATGCCTGAAAGCGAACAGGCGTGGACCCCTCGCCAAGTGCCAAGCGTGCGAACGCTCACACTCGGAAGGTGACAGTCGGCCGCGGTGTTCCCGCTGTCTCCGGGTCGGGCTCCTGTTACCGAGACAAGCCCATTAGAGGGGCAGGTTCAAAGGTTCAGGCCTGCCCACTAGGTGCTCAGAGCCAGAGAAGTCAATTTAGACAGCAGAAGACAGACAGACAGGGGGAAGCTAAATGGATTTTGATGCATCTAAAAATTCTTGTAGTGCTTTATGGACACGGTTATATGCAAAATCTTATTGTATATTATATCAGCAACAGGCAGTTAGTGGCCCAGGGGTAACATCCGCTCGCACAACTCATCCCCGTCTCAGGTTTTTTTTCTTCGCGAATGAGCTTCCAGGGACGAGGTGAGGAGCCGTTAAAAAAGCTGGAGAAGCTGCCTCCGTGTAGGTTACAGTCCCCAAATGGCTCCGAGGTGCACAATGTATGTGATTTCTTCTCTGTTTCAATAATTACTTTTTAGGATTTGAGTTTAAAATACACATTTCCTTTGGCAATAAAGCTCACTCAGAAACAGCAACCCCTTCCAAAATCCTTAATTTAGCTTTAATTAACTCCTGGAAAACACACCGAGCATCTAAATCTAAATCGAGATGTTTGCTTTGGCGATCAGAGATCCCTTTATTTATCTGAAAATATAGAAATTTCTCATTAGTTTAAAGAAACCCTGACATGATGAACATTAGTGCTGCTAGACTTTAACCATAAAATACATTTATTTGGTGCATCTGACAAATATTTTAATTACTGTCTTATTTAAAATGTCATAGGAATATATACAAACGTTTACAGTAATATGACAGGTACCTGTAATTTGTTCCTCAAAGGAGCCGCATTTTTCAATTATGGTGAAAATTCAAGTCTCCACTTGAAATGTGGTTTGTATTAATGGATAAATTCATGTTTTTAATGGCTCACATGCATGGTTCAAGAGGTTTCCAGGGATGAAAAAGCACTTGAAGCAAAAAGAAAAAAAAGAAATGATTGAAAATGGATGTTTCATCTTAACTGAAACAATAAAGGGACGGTTTGAGGAACAATTTATTGTGTGATGTTATTTAGTCAACTTTAAAGCACCTTTAAAAAGCCATTAAACCCTCATGAACTAAAACAATGAAAACACTATGATTACAAGGGTGAATTAATGGAATAATTTATAATGTATAGTTTTTATTACTCACTTAGAGTTATTAAATATAAAGTAATTTAAAATGTCACCTTTTATTGTCACATGTGACAAATAAACTTGATTGATTTGACTGATTGAAAATATAAACATGAGCCGTCTGTAGTCTGTAGCAGGCCACCACGTCATTAGAGACAACAGATAGAAAGAGTTTTTTTTTTCTTTTTTTTTTTTCTTGCGGACGTGCAAACACAGCGGTCAGCCCATTAACACAGCGGGAGCCAAAGAGAAAGTCGGGGCACCAGTTGTTAATTTTCCTTCTGTTTCCTTCATTATGTGAGGACTCGTGCTGCTCCTCTGCCGTGTAAATATTAGTCACCGCGCGGATTCATCGTCGGGGCTTCGTACGCGGTGACATCAGCGGCCTGACACCTCATTATTGTGCAGATCTTTTTACACTTACGGAGCTGAAGTCCGTCAGGCGGCGGAGCTTTTTAAAGTCGAGCCCCGAGACTCGGAAAGTGGGTTTGAGGATGTCACACTGGAAGTCTCTTTAATCATTTAAGACCTTTTTTGAACTCTTCTTTGATTCTTTGAACTTGCATTTGATTATTCTAAATATCAAGTTAAAGCTCATTCTTTTAAAGCCTCTTTTTTTTTTCTTAAAGGTTTTAACGTTTCATTTGACTTCAATTCAGTTTCGAGTTGCTCTGATCAATATTTGATATGAATAATACATGAAATAGATAGGTATAATGGGAAAATGGGGTAGCTGCGGAGAATTATTACTCGACTCCACAGTTCCCCTCGCAGGGAATCTTTCAAGCTAATTGTTTTTGTTTTACCGCCCGTACAGATTTAATCCATTTAATTCACTCTCGCCGCTCTAATCTGTGATGTTTTCAGCTGCAGTGGGCTTTTTTTTTTTCAGAGAAACGGCTGAAAACAAGCCCACTGCACTTTATCGTCCCAACCGTGAAAGGCACATAAACAAAGATAGCCACTGCCGAGTGACCCTCGAGGAACATTTCGCCATTAAAGAGTCAAATATTTCCCACAGGAGTTGGTGGAGACCAAAAACAGAGCTAAAAGAAGAGAATGAAAGTTGGAGATCCAGATCCAGTCACAAAAATATGAAGAGTAAAGAGCCCGAGTTGA
>JAOXYL010000036.1:16657462-16668494 GCA_028564955.1 Terapon puta | reverse complement strand
AAAAAAAATACTGGGAATCAACTTGAAGTAATTAATGAGGAAGCTCACTTTGTTCTGACTGGAGCATCTTTTTAGAACAAGCGTTTTTTTTATATATATATTTTTTACCCCCCCTCAGGTTGGGAAATGACTAAGTACCCCTAATTTGAACAGTGACAGGAGTGGTTATGAGTATACAGGGGACATTAGTGCGGAGATAAGAGGCCTTAACTCTCGGGAGCAAAAAGAAAAAAAACAAACGAAAATAGAAAAAATTAGAAAGTGGGAAACATCATTTCCTGCGCTCTGTAACACATCCACACACATATCCTCTAGTCGGTGATTTGTTTATGTGTTTGCTTGGCGAGATATGTTATATAACACCTCTTTTAAATCATCTCACCTGCACACACAAGCAATTTGCATCTCCGTCTATGTGTTTGAACTTTATTTTTTTTATAAACCTAATCTCCTGGGTTTTTTTTTTTTATCATTAAACATTCGTTCATTCAAGAAAAATAACAGCAGGAAATAAAAACTGTTTGCTGCTATTTTTATCATTTTGTTTCCTGTTTTTTTTTTTTTTTAATCACTCACTCATCTAATGACTGACTTGCTTACACAGTTTCAGCTGGAGTGTGTTGCCCGCTGAAAGCTGTGGGTAAATACACCCTGTCCTGCTTTTATCCATCATCTCTTAACAGGTAATTAAAATTTGGTTCCAGCGGCGTGCATGAGCGGTAAAATTAAAGCTTTGGCCTCGTGTTTAATCTCTTCCCACTTCAACTTTTTTTTTTTTTTTCCCCTACTGCCCTCCTGGGCGCCTAATGCGTAGACGAAAAATGGTCGCCGACAAGGTGGCGTTATCGATGGCGCTGACATTTGCGGTCACACCTTTCAAGTGCTTGGCAATATCAGTTTTCTGTCTGCTGAGACTCCCTCTCTTCCTCGCCGTCTCTGTAGCTTTATCTCTCACGCACAGTACACCATCTCCCTCACTTTCCGTATGCCTCTGACGGAGAACGGCGATCCTAAACTCCGCCGTCTGCCTGCCATTATTTACCCCTCTCCCTGCGTGCATTTTGATGCACGTCTGCAAAGAGAGAGGGCTCGCTCTATTAATTAGGAGCGCGGCGGCGTTAAAAAGGATCCGCGGGGAGAGGTGGCGGTGCTCGCTGCTCTCAACCTGCCCACCTTGTCCTCCCACAGTGCTGGTGATTAATGATGTCAGCCATATCAGGGGGGCCCTTATCAGACATGGACTCTCCCACCAAACAAAGCCAGGGTTAGAAGCTCGCTGTTTAACTGATGAAGTGGGACCGATGGCGAGGGGGAAGCCGAGAGCCGCCATGAATGCTAATGACCTCTGCCGTCGATTGGCGGGCGAGCGCCTGGGAACATTAGCGGCTCGTTGTGAAACGGGCAGCAATCGAGATGTGTACGATCGCGTCACGCTGAATGCTCAATACCCAGGGGTGCAGGAGTTATTTAAGTCCTTTACGTATGAGATTTAAGATTTTCATCGCCAATGACTGTATTTGAATGATGTGTACGTCAATACAGAGCCTCAGTCTTGATTGGTATCATAAAATGAAACTACTAGTTTCAGGTACAGGCCCTATATTCAGAATAGAAGTATATTGCATTATTGTGTAAGTAGAGTTGTTGATGTTAAATCCTGTTTAATACTGTTGTGTTTTATTCTGCAGAAATCTTAAAATCCTGAACACAAACTTGCATTGTGAGAAGGTAACGACTGTAGTGACATCTGTCCAACTTTTGAGAGTCGAGAGCCATAACAAACAAACTAAAAAAGACGATGCTTCGACGTGTAAAGTAAAACTTCATAAACATGTGGATGACAACACACTTAATGAACAATATTTTGACACATGTTTTTGGACAGGTGTGACAAAAATAAAGCACATAAAACGCGATAAAGTTTACATAACTGAGTTAAAAAGTACAGAAATCAACAGAAATCATTGCTTTAATATTAAATCTGATATAAATATACCCATATCTTATTAGTTCATTGAGTGTAACCAAAGAAATTATTGTTAAGTACCAATTAAATAAATATCAAATTAATTCATACTACAGAATCCATAGATTGTAAAACATTAAATGCCAGACAGAAGTGGCAGATTCAGTAAACGTACTAACTGGAAAAGTACTCTATTACAAGTAAAAGTAATTCAGCAAAAGTATATATGTTTTTAGCATCAGAGTTTACTCAGAGTAGTTAAGACAGAGCTGATACCACGATAAGAAAATGAGAAGGGACCTAGAACATATACATGGTCTTATATTTTCAAAATAAGAGCACTTTCTTTCCCATCTTACTGGCAAAATTTCACACTAAATGACTAAATAGTAGGAGACTTTTTTCACTGAAAAATTCATCATGTTGTTGATGCTAATATTATGTCAGCATGAAACTTAATTTCATGCGAACTATAAATAACTAGTAACTCCGGCTGTCGGACCATCGCAGCTGGGCAAAAAGTGCAGTATTTCTTCTTAAACGTGGTGGAATGGAAGCACGTATAAAAAATGGAAATACCACAGTAAAGTACCATTACCTCAAAACTGTACTTCAGCACCCAACATTTCATCGAGACGGCTTAATGGACGGTTACAGTACATGCCGAGGCACAAGTGTAGATTTTCACATTAGGCGGCAAGGTTACATCGTTTAATAGGATGCTCCGAATTAACGATCTTATCAGATTCTCGTGGAAGCGCCGGGATCAATAAAACAATCTCTGAGCCCAATCAAACTCTAATCTTTGTCAAGTTATGCGCGTTATCTCCTGGTTATGAGATATCTGCTCCGATACACTTGCTTTCAACTTTATCATCGACGTGCATCGCATATTTTGAAAACGGGAGCTCGGCGAGACCTTGCACACGCAATATATCAGCCCTATCTGTCCTCAGCTGAGAGAGAGAGAGAGAGAGAGAGGGGGGACAGGGAGAAAGAGAAAGATTGGATCTCGTCTTTCTGACGATCTGCCACTACAAAGGCGATATCTCTCCTCTGTCCTCAGATTGCTATCTCTCATGGGACTGAAATAGAATACTGTACGAGATATAAGGCGCTCGCGTTTCATCAAGCCGTGGAGGACGTCTAATGAAGCGGCTCGCAATAAAGATTATTCCGGCAGAAAAACATGCTCTCGAAATGCATTAAATCCCATTACCCACAATCTGAGTGTGGCCTTGATTGTGTTAATTTCTATGAGGGAGCGGCGGAATACCGTGCACGTGAAAAGGCTACCCCGGCAATTATCTCGTGCGCCGTTTGATTTGGAATAAGAGTGATGCGATCCCACTGTACATCGCCAAGATTTGCAGGAACAACAAAAATCCACTTCACGAGATCAAAATGAGAGCTACATGTGAAATCATTTGAATAAACTCCTCGGAGAGAGCACCGAGTAAACACCACCTACAGGAATAGATTCTTTTCATGTCGGCGGAGGCGACGCGCTGTGCTGCGTTCATGTTCGCTCCACAAAGGGACGTATACATACAGAGACGCTTCATTTGTTTCTGTTTGCTCGCTGCACCTTATTTGCTGGAGGCAAATGTCAAGAAATCATACAGGGCTGGGAATGAATACCTAATGACTGCCATTTATTAGCTGTTCCTTTTTGCTGTTGTCATGGGAAATGCGTAAGTATCGTCGAACGCGCAAATTGACCCGCCTCTCGTTGCAAACAGGGACAAAAACGGAAGCAGGTGTGCGAGTTGATTGTTTGTGTGTAATTGTGTTCATTCTTTAACACAAGGAAACTGTGGTATTGGATGTTTTTTTTTCAAGAATACTAATAAATTTGATCATCTGACCTTTAACCTGGCGGCACCAGCAGGCCGAACTATCATCAGTCATCCAATAATAACATCTTTATGTCGAATGGAGACAGAAATTCACAGTCCCAGAGGATAAACCGTGAAACTGACAGCTGTGTTTCTTCTGTTTCCCTCAAAATAACCTGTCCTGTCCTCTGTGATCTCTCAACTTTCATCCCGAAACTGCCAACAGGTTTAGTTATAGGGATGTTTGATGGATGGCACAAATTATTACAATTGGACGTCGAGGCAATTTCACCAAAACCCTTGAAAGAAAAGGGCAGAAATGGAAGTGTGTTTCTGTGTAATTGTGCTCTTTGACATCACGTTCTCCGGCTCCTTTGTGCGGCGTGGAACCGAATGCGCTTCTCGGTGTGCGTTCGCCACGTGACTCGACATCGGCTGCCGGCGGAGCGCCTATGGGTCGCATCTGAATCCAGATTTACACGCCGAGGAATCTCTTTTTTTCCCTCATTTGCGATGAAATTTAAAAAGAATACAAGACGTCTCCCGCCAAGTGTGGCTCCCGCTTCCCTTTCAGCGTCTTCTCTCCATCGCTCTCATCCATCCTGTGTGCCGGAGAGGTCCGCGGGACTCATTAGCGCCCGCCTCTTTGTTTCATGCCGTGTTTCCCCAAAGGCATTACTAGCACCATTAGCCCAGGCAGCAGTGAGATTTCAAACTGCCTGGGCCGACTGATGCCTTCCAAACCAAAGTGTGCTCCTTTCTTTAATTAGCATTTTTCAAACATCAATATATTTTCCTCTGGCCTCCCAGGACCAAAACTCTGCCGAATTAATTATTAACAGCCTTGCTGTCTTCCACTTTCATTTTCTCCCACCTCCTCTTCTTCCTTTGAAAGTAGTCATGGTTTCCAAGTTTCTGCCTCTAGTTGGATGTGAATGCAGGGTGGTCATTCAGCGACAGCTCTGCCCCACAGGTATGCTTTAATGGCACACTTCCTGTGTATAAAATGATCAATTTGGACCCAAATCAAGAATGCAAGCTGCATTATAGTCCATGAATGCCGGCGTGTCTGAGGCTTTGCTGCCCACAGGCCAGTTTGTAATTATGTTTACATTTCCTTCTTTAATTTATTGTCTCCTGTCAGGTTTTGGTATTCATTGTGCCGTTTCCTAAGTGCGGCAGGAACACAATCACCTGCTGAAAATGGGATGACTCCTCTTCAGAATTCCCCCAGGTGGAGAACAGAGGGTAATATCTCTTTCTATCTGTCATAAAAAGAGAGAAATAGTGAGGCCACGGACTTAAGAAGGCAGGGGATTGGATTGGAGGCACAATATGGTTGAAGAGATAAAGTCGAAAAGGGGCGAGATAACCCTTTTCCTCTTTTGGCCTTGGCTCGCCTCTGTGACGGAGCACGGTGGGAATAACCACTCTAACTTCTGCTCAGACACGGAGCCTCCTGCCGAATCCAACCAACGCACGTGTGCACATCAACTAAAGATACACAACGTGAGGTCACCCGCTGGCCAGCTGCCGTGTATTCATTCATATTCATTGTGAAATAAATAGCTGCTGTTGCTGTACACGAGGAAGAAAATACATCTGACGGCGATCATATTTTCATGCTTGAGTCAGAAAACTCACATTTCTGTACAGATGGCTGTCTTGTTACCGGGTCTCCAAAAATACCCAAGATAATTTTCTCAAAGTTTCTGAGGAGGATTTTGAGTTTGGTTAAGGCAAAACTAGTGTTTGTGCGTGGGTGATATTTTGGTGGATTCAGCCTTTGGTTCTATTGGTTGTAATATCAACCTACTTAGGATGACAGTTCTTAAAAATAGATAAAAAAAGGGGCAACTAAGATAAACTCAAAAAATCTGGTAAGTGCTTGTGGTTTGTTTCTAGGCTAAAATATGAAGCTCTAATTATTAAATAGAGAGAAAGTAGATCTCTCAACAAAAGAAAGTTGAGGTCCTTTTTCTTCCTCTAAAATCGGATGCTCTACCTTTAATATTTTCATTAATAAATTATAGTATGTTACTGTACTGTACATGCTTTAATGCCCACTTTAAAATAGAGAGTCTCAGATGAAGAGATACCAATTAGCTGATCAGTGTCGTGATATAACTAACTTTATTTTTTTTATCTTATGTGATGTAATTTCTGCTGAGCATTTAGTCCAAAGGTTCTGCACAGAGAGAAAACTGCAAAAAAACCCTGCAATATTACTATTACTATAACTATTATTATGCAAAAAAAACTTTCATTTTGACAGGAAGAAAGACAAATCATATGAGCAGTAACAGAAAGTTGTGAAATCTGAACAAAAGGGGGAAATACTGTCTTTGTTCAGGGAATGTGTAGGTGCATATTGGATCATTTACGAGAGGATGGTGCTGCATTAGATCAAACAGAAGGTGACAGCTGTTTCATAAAACAGGAAAAAAAAAAGAAGGTGTTGCTCTGCCGATCGTATCGAGTTCTTCTTTAAAATCATTCCCACACAGGGTTATACACACAGTTTCCTCGTGCTTAGTGCCTGTGAAGACCTCTCTCCACTCTAAAGCTCGGGTAAATGATGTAACCCTGATGATGCCATAGTGATGTCACCGGGGTTATCTTAGCACGGACTTGGGAGCTAATTAGTAACAGCAAGCTCGTGCTGCAGACTGGCCGTGTGGAGAGATGAATGCAAGATGCTGTCGGGGTGCATTATGGGAAATGGAGGAAACAGCTTGACTCATACTTGGGAGTAAAAAGCGGGTTGTGTGTGGATCTTGGTGGATGAAAATGCAGCACGGAGGCAGATTTGATGTAGATTAAAAGCTTTCGTTGGAGCTTACAGGCAGGAAGACAGGCAGGTACCACAGTGAACAGTGAAAGACATTATTGTAGTGATGAAATACACTGATGAATTTCACTTATATATATAAGTGTCAGAGATATAGGGTGAAGTACGTGCACAAAATAAAACAGGAAACGAGCATAACTTAGATGAGAAAGCTAAAAATGGGAACAGGGAATGAATAACAAACAAAGACCACAATGTGAAAGAGCCAAATGGCCTCACAAAGAGTCCGTCTTTTGCATTTCCTCCAATTCTAATCAGGTAAAATGCCAAATCACTGGGGGACTCTTTTAAACTCTGTCTGCTGATGAAAAATTATCAAAAAAAAATCAGAACGGACCTGGTTTCGGGATTGTTTTCCCAACTGGTGTTTCCAAGGTCAAGGCAGGACTTTCACATCGAGTCATATGAAATTCTGTGTGTACTCAGAAAACACTGGAGACGCTTCCTTTATAATCGTACTGAGTTATGGTATTCTTTTTATTATCACCTCCCCACATCAATAAATACATGAAAATTCTCTCTCGCTCCGTCTGATGAGGTTTAATTGCACCGATGAGGTTGTCTCGCCTTCCCTGCCTCTTTGAAATGTTTGTATAATTAAGACTCCAATCTGTCAACTTTCTGCAGTCCCATATGTTTGAACTGAGGCATCCTGCAACGCCGCGCTCGTCTCCTCTGTTTGATCCAGATTTCTTTTGCAGCCGGCGGCGTAGCGCGGGGTAAACGCAGGTATACGGTGTTGACACTGCGCAAACCCACTTCTGAATCCCATCTGATGCGTTTCGTTTGGCGATGCCTTATTATCGGAGCTAAACTAACAGGTTGGTTAGGTTAAGGCACGAGGAGTGGGCACTGGTTAGGTAAGTGGTTATGATAAGACCCTAAATGTTGATTTAATAGTAGTTCTCGTTGAGTGAATGTCTAAATACTACTTCCACTATTTTGGGGTGACCTAAATGTGCAAGAGTAGTGTTACATGTCGCTGTTTATAACACACGTCCTCCTTTGTCCTTTGCTGGGCCTTTTTTGCTGTCAAGAAATTTGGAGAAATAAATCGTCCTCTCTGGTTACACGCTCAAAAAAAACACGCTCTTGCAGGTCGTACAAAGTTGCCTGAACACCCACAAAGATATAAAGTTATAATCGGATCACTGCAGTCAACAACAAGCGAAACAGACACCACACGAAACGAACGCGAGCGAGCGAGCGTAACCTCGGCGATATCAGACGCCAGCAAAAGCACAAGAAAAGACAAACAAAAGAGGGAAAATATCTTAGAAATCTGATTCATGCCAGACTTTGAACTTCACGATCAACCAGCAACTAATCGTGTTTTATCTGCCTGCGAACCCGTAAAACCACATATCAACATAATTATGCCAAAGGTGTTGCTTTGAGCGATCAAACTGAAGCTCTTTGATATGTCAGTGTATTAAATTATAAATCACTTCTGTCCTCTAAGCGTCCTTACTTCCTATTGTTCATCTATGTTCAAAGCGCTCGCACACCGTCTCTCTCCTTTACACGCATTTACCTTAGATTATCACGAGTGATAATTTCCTATTTGAAGCACTTACAGCTGCTTTGTGAACAAAGACAAAGACACAGCTTATGAGCTAACTGGTTTTTATTGCATGTCTCAATGTGCTGCATGCAGTGTATGGAAGATATAAAATGCCCACAAAAAATACATTAAAAAAAGAGGTGAAATACAATAATGTTTTCTCTCTATGTATGGGCCTAATGTGTCATAATTAAATGCTAAACATCTTAAAGAAATATTTAGCTCTTTGACTTTTTAATTTTGGCACTGATGAGAAGTTTCCATCTCCTCACTTTGGTTTCTTTTTTCCATCTTTTCTCTTTTCTGCCAAAACGTTTCAGTTTCAAGTTTTAGAGCCAGAGGAGCTAATATCAATAAATAAACTAGGAACTAAAAGTCAGCGTTGCATTTTCACCGCGTCTTAATAACACCGCGAGCATCCTGCAATTGAGACTCGTGGCAGATAATGAAATGGCAGCTTTTCAAATGCATTTTTTCACACATGAGAACAGAGCAACGGCGAGCGGCCCTTTGTATTTACTGTTGCGTAACTCTGATGTTTACATTCGACGTAATGACCGCATTAAAATGAGACACGCGGCGATGGAAAAGGAGAGGACACTTTGGTGCGCCTCGCTCTCCGCGGGGGCAATCTTTTGAGTATTTGATGACGGTTTTTCTTCGGCTTCAGAGCGTAACCACCGTGAAATTATCTCAAAATATAAAGTCGCATTTCTCTCCTTCGCTGCTTTGTTCTCTCTGCCGTCTCCTCCTCCTCTGGTTTTCTCTCGCCTCGTCTCTTTTAAAAACAAGCCGAAATGACGACAGCAAAGCCGAACGTCGTTTTTAACATCAATTAACGTCAAGAAATGTCCGACCCTCATCCTAACATGAATGCTGGAGAACTTCTTTGTGTTGGTGTGACCATTCACCGATGATCATCTCTGCAAAACTAAAATTTCCTTGAAACTCCTCGAAAGGCAAGAACTTTTTTTTCTCCTTGAAATAGGAACAAAAATTTTTCTTTGTTTACTTCCTCATAAAATCTTGGTCCCTTGGGCAAATTCCTGCAGTGAGAAAGAAGTTTCATTGAATTATTGAACACCCCAAAAAAAAAGAAATACTGTCTTTTAACATACATTTTCATTTAATTATACCACATTCATACATAAGAATGACATACATATATTTTGTATTTATTTCTATGTTTCAATTGATATTATTTGAGAACTTTAAACTGACACAGTAAATTCAAATACCCAACCTGGACTTTTAAAATTTTTTATTTTTTTTATTTTGGGGAATAAGATAATCTTTGATCCCATGCTGGTGGCTGGGAAACTGAAGCTTCACACACAGGGAGGAACTTCCTTGGACGCTTGCTGGATTTCGCCGCACCGGTATCGTCTGGATACACTTTTTAAAAAATGCTGGCTTGAATAAATTCATCTGTAAAATGTTTCATACTGTAAGTTCTTCGCCCAGCTGTGACTTGAGGTATTAGCATATGTATTGGATGGGAATAGGCCGGAAGAGAATGCAGCTTTGTACGGACTCTTATGCCTTCAGCCTCAAAGCTCCGCTGAGCTTTGTCATTCAAATCACCCGACGGGAGCAAAAATGTGAAATAATTTGAAAGTGGGAGAGGAAATACTCGCTAATTTACATTTAGTTAGAAGTGACCTTTAGCGAAACAGTCAGCGTTAATACCTCCAAAACAGTATCTTAGCCTTGATTTAGTGTACGGTAAACACTTTTTATTTCACCGTATATCGGTATTTTTATTCCTGACAGCTTTTACTGCACAATATGAAGTAAGAAATAAAGAAATATGCTTCTCTACCACTTTTTCCCCCATCAAATATCATCACCATCTTCCCCTTTAACACACAAATTGTTGTGATTTAAAGACCCTGAAAATAAGATGATACAGAAACATTTGCGATGGGCTTTTCGTCATCTCCCCGCATATATACCCATCTGTAAATCCGCCGTGTTCTGCGTGCTGTGCTCTTTTTCGCAGGTGCTCTGGCTGTCATGTGAGTCCTTTTGACATTTGCCTTGGATTGGGTAGCCATCTGTGAACGTGATGGGCCTTTTTTTTTCTTCCCCGTGCCTCTCATATGAATCACATGCGCCGGCTTGGGTATGAGTTGTTTACCATGCAGCTCCATATCCTTTTTTTTCCCCCTTCCCTCTCTTTCCCTCTGCATTTTTTGTGCCTCTCCGCTCCTGCTCGATCCTTCACGTGATAGGAAAACACCCACACCCTCGCATGTTGCGGTGGCGATCGATACGGGTAAGCCATCGCTCCTTTTAGCGCTCTTCAAAGACGTGTTTCATTTCCGACATACGTGTGCGAATAATTAGTTCGGCCTCATGCCGGGACCGTTAGTGCTCAGTCGTTTCGCAAAATTTAACATGCCGGCAGCAAATCGGAGGTCTGGGACCGGGCTACGCTTAATATGCCATTACTGTCTGAAAGGGATGGTGAGGGTTGTTGATGGCTGCTTTTTATTTCACCCTCGCTGGAAAAAAACAAAGCCCAGGGCCTGTCCGCGAACTATTAATAGTCGATGAAAATATGCTCGTCTCACAGGAGGCAGATCTGGACGAGGAGAGTGGCGGTGACGCAGGGATGCAATCAAGGACGGTGATAACGTGGGCTTGTCTGGCATCATTTCATGTACATTACAATAGTATTATAAGATAGTGACTGATGATGCAACGCCGTCACAAAGGAATTGCATTTAAAGACTGAATGGTTTTGCCAGATCTGCTTTGGAGGACAACGTGTCTTCTATCTGGATTTTGCCCAACACTTGTTCCTTGTG
>JAOXYL010000036.1:16539439-16549828 GCA_028564955.1 Terapon puta | reverse complement strand
CCTGAAGATGTGTCACGCTGTAGAAATCAAAAAGCTGCTGGAAGATTTAATGGCAACAAATTTCCTAATCTGATTGTATTTAACTACTTATTTAATGTATAATTTAAGTCCTCTGTATCTTTATGTTCATCTATGCTAACACAGATCGTCCCCTGCTCATTTTCACTCATTTGAGACCTGAAGCCATATTAGGTTGGAACATTTTAACTGTGCAAGAGACATGTATAGAAGAACAAGTAGCAACATTTCAAAAAACAAGTACCAATTTTGTAAAAAGTAGACATAATGGTGATTTTGAACGCAATAAAATACAAAAAAATGCTGATTTATTTATTTGTATTCTTAAGTTGTAACCACCTGGAGTACTTATTTATACCAAAAGAGTACAACGCTGGCATTTTTACAGTGCACAGACTTCATTATCTATTATCAAGGTTCCTCGTAAGTCATGTTTGGAAAACTTGACCCTCGGTGAACAAGTCATTGTCAGTGTCGTAAATTAATCCCATAAGGCCTTGTCGGTGGATGACTTTGTTTCGAGTGACACCCCAAATGGCTGGTGGAGACATGAAGACAATACGTGTTTGACTGTTTTATTCTCAAATGTAGAATTATCCACCTGCCTTTATCCTTTCTTTGTCATTTGTCGCCATTATTCATTCGAGAAACATTTTTAATACACAAATTGAAAAAAAACCCCCAAAAAACGTGCATGTTATTCATCATTTGCACTAGTGTTGCAGTTTTTTTGGCACTAAAGAAAGAACGTGAACATGAGCAGCCATGTGATTAATGTGAGTTCTTACATTCTTGAATCCGTGCACAGTGTCGGCGAAGTCTATAAATCTCCGCGGGCCGAGACCTTGCACAGACCGAGCTTGTATCTAACGTGAAAAGACAAAAAAAACTAAAAAAAAAAAAACATTTTCTGAGCTTCCTCCTGGTCACCTCTAGAAAGCCTTGAGCCTTTTTGCCTTCACTATTCATCACCGTCTTCATTCATTACTCGCCTTACCAGACGGCGAGTCGCACTTTGGGTCACAGCTGCTCCGTCCCACCTGGAATTGCGACTCCGCTGACCCACTGGCCCGACATATGGAGGCGCGGCCATGCTCCATGTGGTCCAGGAGAGGAAAGTTAAACTTTAATCTGGCCGGCTACTGGGGAATTTGCTCTAAGTTTCCCTGACAGGTGGTGTTTTAATCATTGAAAACGCTTGCTTCATATTTAGTTTATCCATGAATGACTTTTTCATTAAGAACAACAACTCGCAGCTAGAAACGTACATTTATTGCAAAGGTGAAGTAAAGCGCTCCTCTCCATTGTGCTGTCGCGTGTCGTGCATGCATAAACATCGTCGGTAATAAGCGCCTCATCCAACTTGCCCTTCGACGGCATTAATATTGTATATTTTTGAAAATTGAACTTGCTGTTGGTGAAAGCGGGAGCACTTTCAATCAAGGACACCAGACATGGAGGATGTGTTGTTTAGATCCGTACCAATTATTTCTCTATACTGATGTGTTTGGAGAAATCACCTTTCCCATGATAACAGCCTTTCGAACGCCGCAATATATGTCTGACGGAGAACTCGCCAATTAGCATACAAATACGCAGTTTCACTCCGTGCAGCTTCATGAATAAACATCTGAAGATGATTTTTCTTTTTTTACAAATAAAAATGTGTCGTAGACAGCGGAGACATGCACGTACATCGTTAGCTTGAAAAACAAGTGCAAGCGCTCGGACAACTCTGTGTTTTATGCATCTAATGATCTGAGTCTGCTCAGCCACAGTGCTACTCAGTTATGGATGCAGATGATTAAAAGCTATTTAGGCAGGTTTTCAAAAAAAAAAAAAAAAAATCAAGGGGGAAGTTGTGTGATATCATATTGAATCTGTGCATTATAAAAGCCATCCATTAGTGCAATTTGGAACGATGTCTTTGCACTCCTCTTACTTAGCTCACAGCATGTCGTGCACCGGGCGGACCTGCGATGAGGGGATACATAATGCATATTTAAATCTGACCATATGGATGAGCGTCTACACGGAGCAGCAGCTTTTAAGGGAATCACGATATTTCCTGCGAACCAGATTGCTTTTTTCGTGTATAATGTCAAAGCTAACACGCTACACTCCAGTGGAGGGCAACTGGGTGCATTTATTCAACAAACATTTTGTAACGCTGTATCAGACGACAATGTGAAAACAGTCTGGCGATGTGAAGGAGGTCTCTCGTAATGAGGGCGTCATCAGTTTCGTACGCGGCTCCTCTCATCTCTACAGCGCTTTACCTTCAGCGCCCTGTTCGGGCCTCAACTCTATTACATTGGTTCAGCAGGCAAACTGTTTTTTAAAGAGAGAAACCTTAAAAAAATACCCTGTAAGCCACCTGCTCAGCACCGTACAGCAGACAGACTCAGCTGGAGACTGCAACCGGTCAATATAATGGAGCATTTAGCAGCCAAAGAGTCAGGCATTTCCCTCAGGACGGTGGCTGAGTGCAAATACAGAGCTAACAGAGAGTCGATATTGGACTTATTGGTGCTGGTGTCATCAGGAGGCACACGGCGCACCTTCAATTTAATGACGATGTTGCCCTGTAGCTGCTGAACACTTGAATATATATACCTTAGTTTTCAGACCATAAGGTGCACCGGATTATAAGGCCCAGTATAAATGAATGGGTCTATTTTCATACATGAAGTGCACCGGATTATAAGGTGCATTAAGCAAAACAAAGCAGTACGTATTCCTCTGCAAGGCTCCTTACTACAGAAGCCTTAACGCTCTGAAAACACATCAAGCGGTGCAGCTTTGTAGTTTAAAGTCACACTAAAATATTTTGACAGATTGTTGAGCGCTGCGTACCACATAAAGGTCAGTAAGCACAACCAGAATTAATACATAAGGCGCACTGGATTATAAGGAGAACATTAAAGGATTTTAAGTGCGCCTTATAGTCTGAAAATTACGGTACTAATGGAAGTCGAACTGAACTTTGCAACTGAAACTGAAGCACTTGTATGTCACTTGGTAATTGCCATTTTAATTTATATTTTTTCTCCAACAGAGGCTGATTGAGATTTTGCCTACAAAACACAGGTTAGAAAACCTAACACTATACAAAGTTGTTAGCCTTGAACAACTCCTGCAATAAAATTGCACATTGATGAATCAGTATTAACAGCTAACAAAGGGGCTATTTTCCTGCTTAACCAATAGTTTTTTTACTGTAATAAAAGATGCGGATACTTCCTCCACTTCTGCTGCGCTCGCAATTATCTCACCTCCCCGCAGGCTGTTACTCACTACGGGGAGCGAAGTTTTAGGGTCTCGCCATTTCTGCAGCCTTGTTCACAGGTTCAAGGCTCAAAACACAAATTCTGAGCGTATCTCAGCAAAAAAAGCAAAGAAAAGCCACAGCACAATACAGCAAAGGGGACCCAACAGAAAAGGGACGATCTAATGTAATCCAAGAAAAAAAAGCACAAGAAATGCTGTCTTTGTGAAGCCGGAGAGGGTCATTTTGGGGGTCACAGCAAGCAGTGGTGTATCGGATTGCATTAATATTAAAAGATGCAGAAGTTTCTCAAACCCTAACCCCAAATTTTAGGCACACTAATGGGGTGTACTGCGGCAAAAACCACAAACTACAGCCTCGAAATCGACCAAATAGTTGAATCAATGCCTGGAGGACACGGCGTCGACACAAACCGACCCTTCACAGCGGCTGCATTTGTTGCAGGACTGTGCCGGCCGGTTGCATCACACTGTACACAGCAGCTTTTATTGTGTCGACACCTGTAAACGCCTCGTGGGCCTGAGAGGATTTCAGGCAGTCAGACGGCAGTTTTTCGGTGTAAAAACTCATTTTGTCACCAATTACGACTCGGCACAGCTGGGGCGTCGCTTTTCGTAAGTTGTAAAAGAGGAGAAAAGTGTTTGTATTGTGTAATTTTCTTTACCAAAGTCTTTTGGTTTTTGAAAGCAAGTCTGCTCGGGAGACACTTACGACTTGTGCGTTCAAAGTATTCATGCTGGTGCAGAAAATATCTTGCTTATCTCTTTCTTTGCTGCAGAAACAGAAGAGAACAGGCGCGCATTCTGCTTGCATTTTTACTCTCACATGGCAATCTTCAGCTCAGTAATCTAAAATTGGGAGGACAAATTTAATTTGCAGTCCCCTGATTGATGATTGCCTAAAATATCCCGCGCGTTCAATGTTTAAAAGCCGTCAAAGGAATTCCTATAGTCTGTGCTGCTTTTTGGTCTCTTTCAACTCGCAACATAAAATTTTAATGACTAGCATCAAATAGAGTAAGCACCTTCAGGAAACTGCAGAGAAAACAGAACATCCAGGGCTGTTTTCTCTTTCACCGTCGGACGGGGATAAATGCAAACCATGCGGCCTGTTCTGATCAATTTTCCATTCATTGAGCCTTTTTTTCGTATCATTTCAAAGAACAGCTTCGTGATCCCAAATTGATTTAGTCTGGCTTTTACTAAATGTTTATGGCATTCACTGCTGGCAGCACACGGGGAGAAATCCAGTGACCCATCCTGACACACATTAGCCTGAAGTGCTGTGAAATAGGCAAAGGCCTCACCTGCATTCAGTCTTTAATTAAAGGCTACTGAGGACAGTGAAAGACAGAGAAAACAACACGACGCGGCTTTAAACCCGCCACTTCAACGTAAAGTCTACCAGATGTCGGTGTTTGTAATACCTGGAATAAGATCGCTTTAAATTACATCCCTTAATGACTTCTCCTCCATATTGAGGCTGATTAGAAGGCGCTTAAACAAGGATCACAAAGTGAAGCTGTTAGAGAGCTTGTACCAAGCAGAAAATTGAATGTTCTTTTGGCAGGGAAAGATTAAAAAACAGCTACTCGGAGCTAACACCTGTTCGGTGAACAATCCAAAGGCAAAAATCCACATTTCATTAGTTTCTGCCATATGGAATATGACAAACACAACCCGCTTTCTTTTAAACGAATCACAACGTTGGGCTGGAAAACGCCGCAGAGGTACCATTTTTCACTGCGGGGACAATTAACTTGCCTCGTTATAATGCGAGTTACACGTCACTAAATGAAAACAGGAAACAGGAAGTAGCATTACATTACACATAAGACTCCTCCCCTGAAAAATTTGCATAAGTAAGTATCAAAAACAAAAGTACTCACAAGTCAGGAAACATATTTATACTGTTGGGTAGTTTCATTTATCACAGTGCATCAGATGCTGAAAGTTTGGTACTTTACTGTTAGAGTATATTTACACCTACTTTCTGCCAGGTGGAACTGTTAATTAGTGACAAAATTAGTATTAGCTCGCCAATATGACCATTTGCACTGAAGAATTAATTAATACAGAACATGTTCGATACATCTCAGCAGACACTTGATTAAATTGTGATAATTTTAAATGACTTTAAATCACTAAAATGCAAAAACTTTTACAGTGGAAGTTAGAGTAGAATCATGAATAGAAACCGTGAAACATGTATTTCTCTGAGTGTGTATTTAGAAATGAAAAGTTATGCCAGCATTTACGGGACTGGCAGGTAAGTTTTATGTTTGTCGTTTGCTCCCCTAAAACTCATTTTTGGATGTTGCGCTGCAGCACCGGTGTGACGGATGTTTGTTTCTCTTTTCACACGACTAAAATCTTCGGCAGATAAGACACAAGCAACGTTTTCAGTGGTTGAAGCCGGTGCGATAAATCTCTGAGCGGTTACGCAGGACTCACACACCAACGCGCGGGGTTGAAATCGCGCACCATCTTTCACGGCGCAGGGAGGGGGAGGGCAGCAAAGAGGAGGATCTTCAGTGCCAAAAGCCTCAGTTCTTTTAACTCCCTCGGCCTCATCTGAAAGCCTGCAATCCTGCAATAACAAATCACATTTTGACGTTTGGGGCTTACGAGAAAAACGCCAATTTCCCGCTCAAAATACCAGAGCGGCACACCCTCTTGTGTTTCAGCTGAACGCATGCGGTTAATTGTCACAGTGAATTAAGATTGGGCTAATGTGGGTTTTTCAGCGGGCTGGAGGTTGCAGAGGCAACACTGGGGATGTGGTCATGGGAAGGAAGAAAAGTTGGACTTTGGTTGAACACAGGGATTTTGAGAAGGAGCCCATTCTGGGATTTAGTCGTGCCATACAAGTCGAATGAGAGTGTATCCTGGATTTTCCCCAGCTGAACGCTAAGCTGCGGTGGCTACGCTAAGATGTCTCAAGCTTCCCGTATAGGAATAAGAGGATAACTTGGCGTGGTGTGGTACAGCACAAATCTTTGACCCAGAATTACTAGTGTCTGACCCAAAATAGATTTAAGCTAGGCCCTTGTTTCTGTGCAAACACTCTCCTCTGATAGCTTGGCAGAAGAGAAAACTAGTATGCAAAAGACAAAGAAAGTCGGATCACTCGTGTAAGCACAACAAAAGGTAAATTTTCACTTAGAAGCAGCAGATTTCAAATGTAAAGTAAAATAAAAAAAAAGAGTGATCGCTCAAATCCAATGGCTCTTTTATTTTCAAAAAGCTTCACTTAAGTATTTACAGTTTGTGCAAAAACATTTAAAGGTTTCAAGGACTTTACATTGTAAGTTCAACCTCAAGGCACATACATGGAACAACATCAATATTTCATCATGAGAACAGAAAAATTTAACTTTGGTTCCTAAGAAAACTCGGTTGTGGATGGCCAACGCAACACTGCAGCGTCTCGATGGGAAGAAGCGTCCCGACATAGCCGTTTTAACATGCACTGTGAATTTCCAGCCGTCTCCCTCTGAACCGCGCGAGAACCCCTTTTTATTGTTTTTTTTTTTTTCGTTTTTCTACGCTCGCTCACACTGCAAATTGAAACACCCTCGATCGTCCAAAACCCGGCTCTGGCAAAAATGAATGGCTATGAAGCTAAATACAGTACATGCAAAAATCCTCGAATGAACGTCACTGGCTAATAGATATTTGCAGTGAAAAGTTTAGCCTGCAGGAAGAAAAAGATGACATTAAATGCATTCTGTTTCCACCACTCGCGCGTTTTTGTCTGCACTGACCTCTCGCAGATTAAACGTAATTATTTTAACGTAATTCGATGAGCTTTGAGGGGAAATTACTTCTCGGCGCCCCGAAAAGATGGTAATAATCCGACGCTTGCAGTCTGTGATGCGTTTTTTTTGTGTAATTCCATCGGTCACGGCGATTCTTTCATCAAGCGAGTAGAAAATTAAGAGTAATGCACACTGCGAAAACAACCAACCACGGCTCCTTCCACCCCCCCTGAAACATTAGCCACGCACCACTTAAGGCCTGGCACTATGGATGAGCAGACTCTCGTTAGCCACCTCGTGTTGTTCTTCCTGTTAATACTGTTATTGTCGCTGCCGCAGCTGCAACCTGTCGGGATGAAAATGTGCTTTCCGCGTCGGCATCCTGCTCGCCGTCCCTCCGCGTCTCTCGCTCTGGCTAATCATTCGGTCCTGCATGAAAGGTAAGGCAAATATCTGTCTCCGTTACACATTCACAGACAGGGGAGATGGCATGGCTGACCCTCCCCTTGACCCCCCCCTACCCTCACTCCCGCACCCGCCACCCCCGTCCGCGCGTTCGATCTGCGTGTCGCACAAAACGGGGCTTTCATTTATGACAAAAAAAAAAAAAAAAAATCTGATGTAAATGTTCAAGTGTTCATGGTCCGCCGTGGATATTAGTAGAAAAAGGTTCAAATGAAAAAGTGGAGATGCTTTGATAACCACAGAAGAGCTCGGTATTATGAACAAACCCCAACGCGAGAAAATATCCATCAGAAGAAGTCATACGTATAATTGAAGCACTGAGAATTAAAATCTGCTTTAATGCTTTAAATAATTGCACCTCATCTGCCGAGAGGAATGGGATCATTACAATCATTCACTTTGCTGCAATGCAAATAAACTTTTTTGCTTTTTTTTTTTTTACAACTTCTTTTTGTTTTCTCCCTTGAAAAATAGTTTGACATTTTGCAAAATACGCTCATCCACTTTTTTTTTTTTCCCTCAGCCAAGAGGCAGATGGTGAAGATTGATACCTCATCTCCTGGCTGCATGGTAAATATGAAGCTACAGCCAGCAGGCAACCCACTTCGCTCTTTATGCTAACGTGGCTGTTGGTGGTGCTTTTCATACATCAAAACTTCTCATCTGGCTCCTGGCGAGAAGGTGAACGAGCGGATTGTTGAACTGTTGAGATTTTTGTCCTCTCAAGATGCTCAAAACAAAAAAAAAAAGTCAAATTAAATCTAAAAAAGTAAAGAAAATCATGACAGCTGTCGGCTTAATAACGTGATACGACACTAAATGACAGATTTCATTCATTCGTTGCATCTATCAGAGGCAGAACTGAAACACTGTGGCTGGGGAAGTCAAAGAGAGGTGGGACAGAGTCTGAGCTATTGCTGGAATTACATTAAGTGCGGCTACTTTGAGATATTCAGACTGCTCAGGTGAAGCCCCCCCACTACCCGCACCCCCCACCTCCAGAGATAACCTCGACGCTCCAGAATAACTCGAGTGCAAGCCCTTAAAAATCCAAGTCTGCTCCGGTTCTCTGCCTCACAAAGAGTTAACGCGCTCTCTCCCTCCCAGCGTGGGCTCCACGCAGCCAAGTGAAAATAAGGTCTACATATTTTCTCCCTTTTTTGGTCGAGGATTACGAGGAGAGGTGGGTGGGTGGGTTTGACGGGGGCAGAGGGGTCGGCGGTGGGAATTCGTTAAGCTCGGCCCCTCCAAATAAAATCTTGTCAAATCAAATCAAGTCTTCTTAAGGGGTGCATAATGAAGACCTCTCGCTGGCACCTCGCACGCAAGGAGGGAGCTGCCACCGCGGCCCCCGGAGCCGGAGGGGCCGAGGGAAAACGGTTTTAATTGAGCCCGCGCGGGGATCAGAGGCGGGGAGACAGACAGTGGAGACAGTGAGACGGACACCGAGGGAGTGAAGCTGGGCTGGAGGGGAGGGTGGGGGCAGAAAATGAAGGTGGACGGGGTGGAGGGTGGAGGAGGGAGGGGGGGCGAGGATCATGGCGACGGAGCGAGCAGGTGCATTGTTCAGGTGAGCGCGCCGCAAATGGAGTAGACAGCCTCATAAGTGAACACAAAGGGGTAAATGATGAGACGCCAGATGAGCCGCTCAGTCACAACACGGCGAGGATCATGGGCGGAGTGCGATCTCATTGTGGTAATTTCCTAATTTATCAAAAGGCCTAATGAACGGCGGGACAAGGTTGAAATAAGTGGGTGTGTAATTAGCGTTGCGGCGCGCTTTTTTTTTTTTTCTTTCTCCGAGACTCATCGCGCACTCACACGCGCGCAAAGGAGGAGGAACCAAGCCTTCCCCCTCCCACCACCACCACCATCACCACCTCCATGATAGACCACGGTGGTGAAAATCCATATCATTTAGCCACCAAACACAGAAAACACTGTTAGTTTTAAATGATTCCACATCATTAAGTAGCTCGATGAGCAATAATACTCCAAACAATGCTGTTTGAGCGTGAGTAATGTCGTCTGGGAAATGGTCTCCAGAAGGGAACGGCGGAGGTAAAGTGATCTATGCGGCTTTATTTTCTTTCTTTCTTTCCCCTCTCTCGTCTGTCTTGCCCTCTGTTTCCACCGTCCCACACACAACGCTGAGGGAAACTGCCCCCTTGTGGCCTCACTTGCCAAAAACAAGAGGGGGGGGGAAGAAAAATCAGGTTGGAGAGGAAAAAAAAAAAAAAAAAGGCTGAACAAATTAGGGAATTTCTTCAAAAGGATCTGCGAGTCTCAGCACATCCATGCACCTCATTAGGGACAATAAGCCTTTGTTGCTTTTAAAACTCACGTTAATAATTGCACCTCCTTACGAAAAAGGAAAAAAAAAACAAGTGTGCTGAAAATGACACATTCTTTTTCAGAGTTTCTCCAAAAAGCTCACCTTTGTTCCACCGTAAAAACCAGGAGAACAAAGATGCTTTTAGCGTGCACCTCGGGGAAATCTTATTCCAGGCCTTTTTCGACATTCTCCCTTCACGACCATCCACAAACCCTTACATGTGATCACAACCTCTGCTCATTTCCTGCCTGGCCCCTATTAATAAGAAAGTGCACTTCTATTCTTTCTTTTTTTTTTTTCTTGTTCAACAGCATGTCACCAATGAACCAGTGCTATATATTTCCACAGCGCTCTAATCAGCAGTGTTTGGATTTCCCCTGTGCTGTGTTGTCTTTACTACTGTTCTGTTGCACCGGGGAGGGCTCGCAGTGTTTCAAAGCGCAGGAAAAAAAAAGAAAAGAAAGAAAGAAAGGCCGTATTTTTTCTTCTGTGGTTAGCAAAGGATCCCAGCCCTCTAAGCGC
>JAOXYL010000036.1:16496473-16510753 GCA_028564955.1 Terapon puta | reverse complement strand
GTTTTCGCCCAGTCTTAGAGGTGACAACTTCACATAGTCTGCGTCCAAAAGAGCAAAATAATTAATCTACAATTACATAAAAAAGGAAAAACCTCCAAATCCCTATATTTGAGGAGTTGAGATCACCGTATGCTTCACTCTTAGAGGAACACCTTTGGGGAACAGGCCGATTAAAGTTAGCCGTTTGATACGACTTCCATACATGTAGGATAAATTTGATGTCACAACTAGCTGCAGATTAGCTTAGCTTAGCATAAAGACTGGAAGCATTGAATGGCAAAAAGGACAGTAGCTTCTTATATGAGGGTGCCATCCACCTCTTGGATAAACAGAAAATAAACTGAAAATAAGCGTCTTCCTCAAAATGTCAAGATGACCCTTTACGCAACTGATCGATTAAGAAAAAAAAAATCTGCCAGTTGTTTGAGCATTAGCTGATTGTTTCCTCACATTAAAACTGTCTAAACGTCTACGTCCTGGTCCAAACTAAGTAAAAAAAAACAAAAAAATAAAAACACCTGACACGACCTCACCAACATTACGATACATTTCAGAGGCTCCCCGTGTCCGTCCTTGTAAACCTAAACTGTAAATACACATAAATGAAATTTACAAGCCACTTGCATCTCTGGAGTCGAGTCAAGCCTGTAAAACGCCGAGGAGGAGGCGGAAGGGAGGGGAGGGAAAAGACCGGCGGGCCCTGAAATATCTAGGCCAGTCAAACGGAGGTGTGGTCAGGCTCGGACGCTCGAGGCCGGGTCTGCAAGAAGGTCATGTGAAAGAGGAATGTGGCGGGGCTGGATGTTCGCCAGGGGCTGTTATCAGTCAAGAAAGCTTATTTTTCTTAAAACAAAGTGAAAACTGTACCCCGCCGGAGGGACGTTATACCTCCAATACGATCCAGGTTATTTGAATAATTGAGTTTGGAAAGATGTGACGACGTCTCGCCTCAAGGCAGGGATCTCAGATTTTTTTTTTTTTTTTTTTTTTTTAAAGGGGGTATCGTTTAAAAACAAACAAAAAAAAACTACGTATATAATAATGAGAGACCGGGCCTCTCCGCGCTGCATTACTGGACAAACAATTACCCGGCAATTACAGCGGAGCCTTTGAGATAGAGGGGGAATGCATCACTCAGCAGGCAGCTGACAGCGAGAGCTAGCTCAGCAAGCGACATGCAAAACAGGAAACTAATGGTGTCGAGTGCCAGCGGAGAGGAGACGTGCACGTGCAACGCTGGGATGTTCGGTAGGCGAAAGGGAAAGAGAAGGAAGAGGCAACCCGTGACGTCTCATACGGTGCAGGTGCAGGGAAAAACGTGCAAACGCAAAGACGCATATCCGAAGAGAAGTGAGCACGCATGCGTTTATTTACGGTGAGCGCTGTCAAAGCTCGGCCCGTCTCACACAGAGCGGGACTGACAGCGAAGCCTCGTCCTGGATGGGCACGTCTCAAACTGTTTTATTGAGGATGAATCACGTATCGGCGCGGCGTTAAAGCGGTACATATAAGCAGAATGATTAAATCCGCTCCCATATGAGAGGATTATTTCATTTCGCGATATTACGCTGCCGACGTTCCAGGGGTTTGGGAAAGTTTAATAAAAGAAAACTTTAAGGTGAGCAATAACAGGAGGTCCGGGGAGTTGCATAATGTCAGCGCGGCGCATAGTTTTGGAAGCGTAGCCGGCGTATTGTGTTGACGAGACCTTTGATCCAACCCGCATTACCGAGTCAGTGGGTATTGCAACAACCGAACTCGCGGGGTCTGGCGAGAGTGAGGAGAAAGGGCTGAAGATGGATACGCAAGGGAGGGAAAAAGAAAAAGAGAGAATGAGCAAAAGCAGGGGTTGCGTTCAGACTGGCAGCCTAAATCAGATTTTTGGCATATCCAGATTGGAATCAGATTGCTTTCCCCCGAGTGTGGACGGCGAGAAGCGCGCAGAAGTCGTGCCGTAGGTGGTTTGGAAACCCGACTCAAATCGAATTTTGAACGGCTTAGCCGAGCCGCTCAAATCAGATCCCGGGCCGTCCTTTACGTCACCTGCGAGGCATAACGCAGAACACATGACGGTGACATCACATCTGGCTGCGGCGGAGGAGGACGCGCCGCGATTTTTACCGCGAGCGAAAGGGCCAGAAAAGTGACGTAATAACACAGGATTCACTATCCTGCAGAGTACAGATCAGCAACATGTATTTAAAGTAAGAAAGTGAAACATTATTATAGATGATATGATCAGATTGTTAAGAATGATGCATCCTGTTGGAGCAGGTAGAGTTGGAGCTGCTTTATATAAAGATAGCAAGTTAAAACGGGTAGCGCCCAACCAAAGGATTTCACCATTTCTACAAAAATCACCTGAGGCATTATGAGATCATTAATGGGCTGCATGAAAAAAAAAAAAAACAGTGTGTTTTAATGTTAAAAACTGGCCCAGTTTGAGTCTTCTTCAATCTGAATTCAATTGTGTGCTCAGGCTTTTCTCTCATTTGAACAGTGATCAAGGGGGGTCACGTTTAGGGGTCGCAAGCCAAAGTGCCTTTGACTTCAATTGGAAGAAGAGGAACTATATTTGTCAAATGAACGCAGCGGACTAAAAACCTACATTTCCCGTAGGAAGCAGACGAGAATGAAAAAAGCTCAAATCGAGCACAATACGCGGGTGCCCGTCACATGAAACACGACTGCACGCGGAGCCCTCCTCGTCTCAGCTGGTGATGCCTAAGTGTGAGATCATGCAACACATCTCCATTCCTCATCTAATCTGCAGCCCGCTGTTTTGGTTTCACGCTGGAAAAAATGCTCCATGAGTCACTGCGGCGGTGTCATTATCACAGAAACTTCTCCCGATGGGTTTTTACGACGCCCGAACGGCAACTTGTAAATGACAGAAAGAGTTTCGGGCCTTTAGAAGAAAATCAGAGGCAAATTGGGTTTTTATGAGGTGTGAACATTAAATGTAAGATAAGGGGGAAGAGTCGAGGGTGGGGGTGAGGGCGGGGTCGGGTCCGAAAATGCGTCAGTGGCGTGAAGCCTCCCGAAAGTTCAGCGCGGTTGGAGCAGGAGATCAAGGCTGCGTGCTGCGCTGTTCGCCCGCTGGCAGCCGCTCCGCCTGGCATTCGCCGTCGCTTTTTTGGCTTCGCTTTCAGGAGGCTCCAAAGCAAACAAGAAGGGCCCAGCTTACGGGCCGTAAAAACTCGTATGTGTTGGCCCGCTCCGTCGCACACAGCGCTGCACTTCACAAAATGGCAGGAGGCGTTTACGTTTTCCTACGTTAAAGTCGTTTCAGATTTTGATGATGGATTAGCTCTTTTTCGAGATTTAGCCTCAAAGTCTCCCCACGTTATGCGAAAGGACATTTAAATGTAACGACGCTGTAGCTAGAGTTCACTGTTTTCTTTATATATTCACATTTAAGAATCATTTTTTGATATATTTGTGGGAAACGGCCTCAGTCGTGGGGGTTTGCGTTCACGGCAGCTGTCAGCTGACACTCGAGAGCTGGTGTCGCCAAGCAGACGTCAACTGTGGCGTTTCTACTGACGCCCCGTATGGCTCAAAGAGATTAATATGGGGTGTGTTTCTCCCTTTTTCAGTCCACAGTGTTGGCCCCTGTCAGAGAAATGTGACTCTAAAAGGGCCTAAAAAGGCAGCAACTCCACTGAGAGAAAGTTCACGACATCGGCCTTGTAGTCGCACGTAACACGTGGAAATAACGGCTGGATGACTGCCTGTCTGTCAACTCGACTTGAAGTGGTATTTTGACAGAAGATAAATAAATAAAAGGGAAAAAAATAACTTTTCTCACTTTGTCAGTGAAAAACCACAGACACAACGAGACTTTAACAACAACACACGGTCAGAACAAACCCAGAGGGAACGGGACGATAATTAAATACGGGCACATTTCAGTCAAGTCCTCCACGATTGTAAAACTAGTTCACTTCAAACCGACCAATTACAGGCCGGTGTAATAATGCAATTTGTCATTTACAGTGTGGCAGCGCAGGAGAGGGCCGCGCGAGCCGAATTTAACTGGCTGCTTCGAATGTTTACGGGGTTTCTTTGTCCTTAAGTGGTTTGAATTGCAGGGCCTTTTTTTGGAACATTGTTATCGCAGCAATCAAAGCTGTGATTTCCTCTTTATACGGCTCTGTAAAGAACAGTCAAAGGTGCCGGCAAATGTCGAGTGGTTCATTTGTGAAGAAAAAAAAAAAAAAATTGTCACCCTCGGATGCTGAGAGACGTTTACCCCCGACTCGTTTTCCATCTTCTCTCCTCGTCGTTTTTTAGAGGTCGAGGTTATGTCTCTGAGGTGAGGTGATTTTATTTTTTTTTTTACGGCGTGAGAATGACAGGTCCTACAGACACGAGCGGGGCGGCAAAGCTCGAGTGTGGGAGATTACGAGGGTTTGATGAAGTCCGCTCCATTCGACCTCCGGGCGCGCCTGAGACACTCGCGGCGAGGTCGCTTTGTGTGTGTGTGTGTGTGTGTGTGTGTGTGTGTGTGTTTTTTTTTAAACATCATGCTATTCTAACCACACGCCCCGCAGCCGTCGACTATAATCTAATGACTGGACTCCGAATGTCCAGGTATTATCTTCAGGAAACACGCAGTCGCGACGTTCTTTCAAAACTATCGAGTTATGTGTTTATTTGAACGGAGGCCGTAAGAATTCAAGCCCCGCTGGCAGGATGTAGGCCGACTTGCAGATGTATGTATATATATATGTACATAGGGTCCTTTTTTTTTATAGACACTTAACTCCAATTAACCTCCATTCTCCTATTTGCCTGTAATCACATTATCCGCTGGTATTTGGCTCTATTTTTCTTTCATCCGAGGGAGGCCGTGTCCTCCTGCTACAAGCCCAGAGAACGGCGAGGCGGCGCGAGAACAAGCTTCTCCTTGTGCTGAGTCTCCCAGTTGGTCGGAGAGCCAGTCTATAGTCTACTCTCTCTCTCTTTCTCTCTCTGCCTCCCCCCCTCCTCACCCTCGGCTCTTTCTCAATGCTCCCCTCACGCTCCCCTTTTTAACCCCCCCTCTCCGTATCTGAGCTCTGCCCTCGGGCCATGTCCAGCGCCAGACAACGTCTGATTCATGCCTTCAGCCGGCTGCTGCGGTCAGCTGACTGGCTCGACAGCGCCGCGGGACCGGCCTCGATCGGAGGGCTGTTTCAATATCCGCTGATTAGTCCCAGAGCGCTGAAGTGCGCCTAAAGAGAAAGTGATTCAAAAGTACAGTTTCATAATGAACTTTTAAGTATTTTTGAAAACATTATATTTTTTTATCCATCCTTTGCAGTTTAGTTATTTATTTCTAACTCATTCAAACATGCTGAGCCATTCTTGTTCTCAACGCGAGGCTCTAAGTTCTTCCTATTAAATGTCTTAAAATGGACGGTTTCGAAACGGAGGCTTGAACCTGTGCCTCTTTCTTTCCCCCTGCGCCGCACAAAAACACATTCCAGCTGTCAACTGCGTTCATTCGCGTACTTCGATATAAAACTGTTTCTGACTACCTGCCTGTCCCCTAAAGCAAATCATAGGTGAAAGAGCTCTTTTTTTTTTCCTTTTTCCACCACTTGTAACCCCCCCACGCCTCCAAAAGGTGCGTGTCGAGCTGTCACCCGCGCTGACACATTAGTGGAATCATTTCAGGATCGATGGGCGAACTGTGACGCGTCGACTTTGCAGCGATTTGGAAAGATCTGGAGTTCGGCTCCACCACATTCATCTGACAGCTGTGTGCTATTAGCGACTCCACAGCTTATGATTCGACTGCATGTGCAAAATGTGCTGTCAAAGTTACAGATTAGAGTCATAATCAACATTTTTCTTCTTTCTTGATTAATATTTTTTTTACAATTAATTACAATTAATGAAGAAGGGTCGTTTAATAACAATTTTCAGGTATTTTTTCTTTAATATTTACTTACTTATTCTTTAGTCGCTTCACTTATATACATACTTTGAGTACTTTTAGTCGACAATACCTGCGTTTTATCTTTGAGAGTTCTTTCAGTGCAGGCTTTCTACCATACATGTCATATTGCTTCTTTTAAAAAAGTAAATGACCTGATCTGATTGGCGCGGTCATCTGTTGCCATGGAGACTGCGTGGAAACTCGTTAGCAGACAGGAAGAAAAGTTAAGACAGTTATATAAAAGCTACAGGTAAAAAGTCAGAAGGTAAAAATACATGTATATTTTCATTTCATAATTTGCAAAAAGTGACGGATGAAGAGTTAAAATAATTACTTGAAATTATTAGACAGGGATGTCAGACAGAAAAAATGATCCGAGCCGGTGCTGTATAGTCTCATTGTGCTGCAGCTCTGGTGCTCGACTGTGGAAAAGAACATCAACTAAAAGCAGATGTATTAAGATAATGAAATGCTGGAGGTCATATGTCAGCGCTGGTAATAAGATATGTTCTGTTATTCCCTGTAAGTCTTTCTGTTTACTCATTAATAACATCCATCAGCAGTCACAGGCTGGGATTTAGTTTGCTAACAGTGGCTAAAAATTTGTGAATAAAACAGCTTTTTCTACTGAGCACCTTCAGGGCAGTTTCCTCTGACACAAAAAAAAAATTAAATGTGGAAATGCGAGTAATCCCTGACCTGAAGATTACATTACTTATAGATAGACACATGCGAAGTGCTGTGAGGTCATGAGAGCACACAAATAAATAAACAAATAAATAAATGAGTGTATTTTTGAAAGATTGGCGATTAATTACTACGCAGAGTAACGTTAGAAATTAGTGCCGGCATTTGTTTTCCTTGCTGAATAAATCACTTTTAATCATCGTTTGGTCTGTTAAACATCTGAGAATAGTGGAAAATGTCCGGCACAATTTCCCACAGCCCACGTTGACGTCCTACTCCATCTGACCACACAGTTGTTGGTGTTTCTGCTTGAAAAATGGCAAGTGTACAGAAAGTAGTTCCACTTTTACTAGATGCTACATTAAAGTGCTACTTATGTGTTAATTCATAAGTAATGAAAATAATTCTGTACATTGAAGCTTATTGACAGGCCCCTCTTCGTACATTTAGCAGATAATACTTCTCTGGTTTCTCTTAAATAATGCTTTGAATGCAGGATTTTTACTTTACATGTCACATTTCTACTTTTTAAGTGATAGTCAGCAAGCAAGGGGAAAATTGAAAACAATTCGATAAAAGTAAAGGGGCAAAAGTCTTAATATAGATAGACAAGAGAAGATAAACATCTAAAATAATTAGCAGAGAGATAAAGAGTTTAAGTAATTACTAGAGTTGAAATAATTAAGCAGTGGATAAACAATGGGACATAATTGGCTATGAGGTTTGGATGGAGGCAGTGAGAATTAATAAAAACACAGATTTATACTTATTTGCTTCAGATAATGAATAAAAAGGTTGAAACTGACTCTTTAAGTGTTCAAACACAAATTTGACCGAAGCAAAAAAAAAAAACAAAAAAAACAATTTCAACTTTATGAAAAAAAAGATAATTGAGATAATAATATCCACTCATACACTGTGTTACTTAACTTCCTCTTTATAAAGTCACCTGAAATGAACACTCTGGGAACACAAAGCACTGAAGTTTGTCTCACCGACATGTCAGACAAAAAAAAAAAAATGGTGAAAAGCAGCGTTGTGTACTTTCACCGACTGCAGCTCTGACCCTTGACTTTCTTGCCATTGCTATAATAACTTTGTTCTGATCATTGTGGAATAAAAAGCAATCTAGTAATTGTGTTTTTTTGCAAGAAGTTGTGTAAAAAAAAAAAAGAAGAAGTACTGAATAACTGGATGTATTAAGATAATGAAATTCTAGAGGTCGTATGTCGATGCTGGTAAGGTATGTGCTGTTTTTTTTTTTTTTTTCTTTCTCGGCAAGTCGTAATGTTTACTCGTTAATAACGTCAATTGGCAGTCATGCTCTGGGATCTGGTGTGCCAGCATCGAGTAAAACCTGTGAATAAAACAGCTTTTGTAAACTAAGTGCCTTCGGGGCAGCGTTGCCCGGCAAGAAAAAAAAAAAAAAAAAAAAGAAAATTAAAAGCTTTTGATCATGGAGATGTCATTACTTCCCGAGAAGCGTGGTGTGTTTACCTGTGAGGAGCAATGGAGCACTTCACACCCATTTAAATAATGAGACCATCGCAAGGGGTGTTAGAGATAATTGTTACTGTTTCACCTCAGACATTTCTAAAGTTGTCGCTGGAAACGCGCACAATTATTTTAAATTGCTTTCTGCTTGGGAAGGAAGAGCAGGTGGCAGATTTCAGAACCTAAACTGGCCCTTACAATCCTTAAAACAATGACCCGGAGAGAAGATGTAAATTCACTCTTTTATGATGCTCCTCCTTTCTTTTTTTTTTTTTTTTTTAAATAACGTGTACCTAACCTTTTATTTAGCGTCTCCTGTAGGCCACCCATTAAAAATCACAACCCTGTTTAAAACTTCAGCCTCGAAAGGGATTTGTCACCCCAAAGGTTGACAAGACGAGCGCGCAAGGTCAGAGGGAGACACGGCGAACAACAGGCAGTGAACTAGAAAGAAACATGGCAGCCCATGAATAATGCATGGATGAGAGGTTTATCTAATGGCGCTCTTAAAACTTTTAAAAGTTGATCTTTGCTTTCAGCTCGAGATGCTCTCGGCTAAAAAGCCCCCCCCCTCCTTCCCCTTTTTTTTTTCCCCCCTAACTTTCTGCGCTCCCTCTCCGAACTCAGCTTGAGAGAGACGCTGATTGGTTTAATTGTGTTTGCGGCGATTAGGCGTCTTAATGGCACTCATCACAATATGAGACATGAATCACAATGACTCTGAGGTGTGACGTTTAGGGACTATTTCCTAGAAGAGAGAAGATCCTTTTTTTCTTCTTTAACAGCCACACACACACACACACACACACACACTGGCAGACAATTTAAAGACACTTACCGTCGTTGGACACTTGGTGGTCATGGCAGGGTCAAAGAAGAACAGAGGCGGCGAGAGCGGGGGGAGCGCGACCTCTACCGCGTTACTCTCACATCCTCGGCCTCCGCCGCCACCCCACCTCCCCCCCCAACCTCTTGCCGGCTCGCGAGACACGAGGAGGACGAGACCGCCGGGGCTCGTTAACTTGAAAGCGCTGTGGAGATGGAGAGCGGCGTCGGGGCTCGCCGGAGTGTGTCAAGAGGAAGCTGCAGGCACCGAGTCGGCCGGTCCGGGCCCGCCGAGAGAAAAAGCGGACAAGAATTCAAAGACGGCAGCAGTTTTCTTCTTCTCCTTCTTCTTCTTTTCTCTCCTTTTACTCCTCGCCTCCTCTGGTGAAACCTAACCCCCCTGAAGAGCCCCGGCGAGCAGACACACAGAACCAGTTCCAGACCTGTCCTGCACCAGCCTCCTTCCTCAACCCCTCCTTCTTCTTCTCCCTCTCCCTCTCTCTCTCTCCGTTTTCTCTCCTCTCTTGTGTTTTTCGGTATCACTTAACTCTTGATTCCGCGGGCCCGGCGATGAGCTCACCGCGGGCTCAGGTTTCAGCGCCCTTTACTGGAATGCGAGGGCAGTCGCAACCGAGAGAGTCGGAGGTGCCGGGGAGGTCAAAGGCTACTAGGGTAGTCTGCAGGCACGGGGAGGAGAGAGGAGTCTGTCATCTCTCTGCTGGGGTGGGGAGGGGGGGAGTTTTAGCGGAGGGGTATCTAAAGGGGCCCCAGAGTGCCGCGAACAAAACAGGAGTTACAGGGGTCACGGGTTGCGGATGTTGCGGGGGCCAGGCAGCATTTTGACAGCTCTGGAGGCTACGGGTTTGAGGACACCGAGTACATTTACACGCTCAAATACACACACACACACACGGACAACCTCTCCTAAGTGCTAGATTTATTGCTCACTTAGAGAGTGGGGTGTTTTCCTCGGGGAGAAAAGTTTTTTTTTTCCTTTCATGGAGCCCGTGTTCTCACATTTTAGCATACCCAGGTCAGAGATATGAATTATACAATTAAAGCACATACATAAGTAAAGAGGGCGAGCGCAGTCACAGGAATAATAACAACGCGGATCATGACACGGTGTTTTACAACCGTGATAAAACTCTGGTAAAATGGAGATAATTAGATCAAATTGAATTTAGGAAAAAGAAGCAAATGAGTTTCCGACTAAAAGGAAGAATGTGTCAGGGACACAACAAGAGCAAAATTTTTTTTTCTAGGTGGTTCAAACAGGCACAACAAGGCAGTAAATCAGAAGCTCTTAGATGGAGCCTCAGCTCATTGGAATGCATTTTTTGTAAATCTCTCTGTTTTTTTATTAATAATAACTCTTTTCATGACACTGCATTGTTGGTGGTTTGTAAAACAGTTAGAGATGGGTGGTTATGGGACGTGATTTTCCACAAAGGAAGTAAGAAACTGACAGAAAATCCACAGTTTTACAGTTTTTCAGCTTCCTGAAAGTGTAGTTGAAACATGTGAGTCGCCCCCTTGTGGCTGGTTGCAGTATAGGTCATAAATCCCGCCACTGCCATGTTAGCAGATGGACTAAACTAAATAAAATCAAAGCACACAAAGTCAGATTATTTATTTATCAAAGATGGTTTCTGACATTTTGTGTATCTCTCATCATGCTAATGTGGTGCATTGTCCATTTTTATATACAGTCAGCACAGCTCATCCATTGTTCCTGACCCACATCTGGATTTTACATTGTCATTTGAAATGTGTGACTGCAAATAACCTTTTCACTATTAATATATCAAAATCCCTACCAGATAATGGTAAATACCTCCCTATTTGCTAACATTAGCTGAGCTTTTTGCGAGGTCACAGCAACCCGACGTTGTGACACTCTCCATTGCTTCTCAAAGCATCTTCCTCCTGAGGACCATTTTTGAAAATCACAACCCCGTCAGGGTGACTTTTCTGTTCACCCCTCGACAATGGCAGGCTTGCAAGTCAGATGGCTACGCAGGTAACATCTGCAAACTTCTTTCAAAAGAAATAAATGGAGAGCCTATTTTCTGTCCGCCGTGTTTGAAGTGCTTTATACCGAGGCATGTCTTCAGTATCAATGCAATGAAAAAAAGAAGTGTCTCTGTGCAAATGTTGGAAATGTAATTTTTCAGTGCTTAGAGAGCCACAAGCAGAATTCCCTTCACCTCTATGGAGGCAGAAATCTCAAACTACCCACCTGAACCACTGAAGTCACATTTTCCTGTTGTGTAGTTCTGATTGTTAGGGCCACATATTCCCTTGCTGCTGTGCTATTCTTTGGTCTTTAATCCATCAATATTTAAAAGTTATGGCAAAAAAACAAACACTGGCTTTTTTCCCCACATGTGAACTTTCGACCTCATAGTTTAATTTAAAGCTGCAGCTTGAAATGTAAATGCGGGACTGTTACCTGTCACCGACACCTGTTGTGTGGTGCTCCCAGAGAGCGTTTGCAAAAAATTTATACATATATACATATATATATCGCAGGGCTCCGTCCTAATTATACAGTGTTTGTGCCACCTGTGGCGGTGCAGCGGAGGTGTGATGACGGCCGCTAATGCTCGCCGATGGCTAACTTCAAAACGCAAGCCAGGTATGTAAAAAAGAAAGGGTGAATGGAAAAAAAAAGCGGAGAACAAAGTGAAGCCTTTTAAAGTTGCCACCGTCAATACCGACTTCCCCTCCCTCGCACCGCGGCGTGACAAAAATAACTGCGGCTAATTGAAACCCGGCCTGGCATTTATTTGTTTATTGTTTCGCCAGCCGTCTTTCTGCTGTTTACCCCCCCCCCACCGACCCTACCCACCCACCCTCCACCTCCATCCTCTCTCCTCTGCAGCCCCGGTTAGCTTTGAAGTGCAGCTCTGCCGGGCCCAGCGCTGCTCCAGCCGCTGGGAATGTGTGGTCTTTATTAAGGGGAGGAAGTGTGCGAATGAGCACTGCAGGCACCGACGTCTCAGGAATCTTGATCCTTTTTTTTTTTTTTTTTTGCCCCCCCTTGTGGCACTTTTCACAAGCGGGGCCAGCTAATCACTTACACTGATAGCGGGGTTCTGCATGAGGCCCGGGTTCTTGGAGGCTGGAGCAGCACTCCTTCGCCAAACACCCCCCCCTTCCTACTCCTGGTTTGTGTAGCATGCTGGGGAGTAGGCTCGCATACTGTTTGTGCAGATGAGTGTCGGAGCGGGCACACCCTCTGCGGGCCTGTTCCCATGGGAACGGCAGTGATAGCGAACAGCTTGTTTTTGTGTTTTTTGGCACTGTTGGCGCTGCTGGAATACTGACAGGCGCTGGGGAGGTCTGATATGCACAAAAAAAAAAAAAAAACGATGCCAGGTAGGGCCCCCGTGCGGAAAGAGCGTTCTCCCTTTGACTTTCTCCTCCGTGTTGTTACATCCACGCTGAGTTATTCGGCCAATGCGGGCTCCGGTGGAATGCGGTGTGTTTTCCACCGAGCGGCGGGCGGCGGTGACCGAACGGAGTTCATGTTTTCGGAGCTCGCTCCGTGCCACGAGCTGACAGGCTGAACTCGTTCTTGGGAGGGGGGGGGGGTCACAATCCTCAGGTGGATCACGAGATCCGTTTTAGTCAAATGAGTTCAGGTTAGTGTTACACGGCTCCGCACGCTTGGACGACAGACGCTCGGCTTCGGCGTTTGACCCCTTCGAGTCTCCGAGGGAATTTCACACTACATAAACAGGAAAATAAGTTTCTTCAAATCTCCCCTTCCCATAAAATTTCAACCGATAGCATCGCTTGGCGGGTTTGCTGACTTCATTAGCATGTCTGTAATTGTAAACCTCTCGCCCTCCGACTGAACGCGCTCCTACAAAGCAGAGAAGTGAAGTTTTAAAAAGGCGCTCACGCCGGCAACCGGGCTCGGCTGGAGAGGCCGCGAACACGCAACGCGTCGCAACGCGGCACAGATGAAAGAAACAGCATCGATTTCTCCGCGTAAAGAGGTCGACCGCAAACTGCGATGAAAACAAAAATTTGCTCCTGCAGCTTTATGAAAAAACCTCAAAAAAAAAAAAAAAGATTAATGCTGGACAAATAAAAATCAATCACCATCTGCGTCCAGGAACAAAGAGCAAACGTCCCTCCGCCGCCCTTCACACATCAAAGCCAAACTTATATTTCTTCATATTTTTTTGTTTTCATAAACATTAGACACACACAGAGCCGGGTGGTGGGCTCGGAATAAAATCAAAGTCGGCGTCTATTGTGCAAACGACTACCTCACTTTATGGTGTTTGGATTCCTAAATGAAAACATGCTCCAGGAAAGTCTTTGCCGGGCTTCTTGCTGAGAGAGCGAGCTGCACGGGGAGAGCGAGCGAGCGAGCGCCCGCCCGCCTCCTCCTCCTCTCCTGCCGCCCTCTCGCCTGGGACGGCGGGGTAATTACATCATTTGGAGATGGAATGAAAGCACTTTACAAGCGAAAGTAAGTGAAATGCTTTATTGCTCGCGGAATTGCCAATTAAAAAGCAACACCTGGAACGCAGAGGCTCGGCTGCAGCGGCCCTCTCCCCCGTGACGGCGGGGCCTGAAACCAGCCGGTCCCCCTGCTCCACAGAGGCCCCTAGAGAATGTTTTTCTTTCCACAGCCGCCCCCCTCCCCCTACTTTACCTCGTCTTTATTTGCGAAAAGCTGCCGACAATGCAGCTTCACATCAGCTTACATAGCCCATAAGTCACCAAGGCCTGACGTGCTCTTAAAGCGTATTAATAAAGGCCGGTTCCAAGGTGGAGCATATGGCACGGCTGCAATGTAAACCTGCACAGGGCACGCTTCTGAAAAAGAAAACAGCAATGATTCTCCCCAGCACCCAGTCTGCGCTACAGTGGGTACCCCCCTGATCCAACACACACACACACACACACATTCAGACCGGTCCAGGCCTGTCCAGTCCCAGATGTGTCCCACGCTCAGGTCTGCTTCTCCCCAAGAGAGGGACTGAACAAACAGAGAGGTGGAGAAAAGAAAAATGTCTTTCATTCGCTCCCGCCGCTCCTTCCAGAACGCCGACTGACCACTATCCGAAGCTTCACAAGGGACTCCTGTCTTTTAATACCATCTCACCCCTCCGGATGAATAGAATTAAATTCAGGGCTCCAACGAGGCGACGTGAGGGAGACGTTTCACATCATATCGAGACAAATGTCGGTGCCTCCAAAGGAAAAGTCTCTGAAGTGGGTAGGTAAAAGCATTTGGAGAGTGTAAATCTGTACACAAATTTAACTATATTTAGATGTTGAGATATTGAGATATGGCACTATAATAAAAGTCAGGGGAT
>JAOXYL010000036.1:16315716-16328756 GCA_028564955.1 Terapon puta | reverse complement strand
AAACACAATCTTTTTTCTTATTTTCTCTCAGGCATCTGTGTCAGTGTAGATATTAAATACAGCAGTGTATTAACTGGTGCCTTCATCACAGGGTATTCAAAATTAGGACTTGTACTTTTAAATCTTCTGTGCAAATGTCTCGAAAGGTTTTTTTTTCCCTCTTACCACTTTCATGTCTGTGTTCTTAGCTGCTGTGTTTATTACTCGATGTCAGTTTGCAATCAAGCTAATTTAAAAAATTAGTGGTTTGGGTGTCTTCACTGCGAGTGGCTTGATTGCATTTCCATCTCTTGGGGAATATGAATAAACCTCCTGGGTAATGTCAATGAAAACTCCCAAAGGATCAGCTGAATAAAGTCAAAACATGCTCACAGTTTTTTTTGGGCAGTGTTTCTTTAAAGGCTGTGAATCATGACGCACAAACACACACACACTCGTGCTGAAGTGTCCTACAGAACAAATGATACCTCGGCATGAGACATCTCACTCATAGTCATCGTCAGGTCAAGAGCAGATTTTGTCACTCACATTTTGTGTCTCCCCTTAACACCTCGGTGTCGTAACGGCACACGTCCCACACTGCAGACAGCATATCACGACCCGACCGTCCACCCACACTCTGTCACGAACCGCGTTCATCCGGGACCGAGGCCTCCTGCGGACGATAGCGTCGGCCCGCCCAGTCGCTCTCACACACCTCCTGCAGGGGCTCACACCAACTAGCTTGAGGCTGTTTAAAAGCAAGAAGTTATAAATATGACAAATTCCCACGGGCTGCGTTTTCAGACGTACTCGTGTTTTAATGTGGAAGTAATATTCTGGCGCTAAAGAAGATTAATGCTTCCAGCTGGCATGGCATCGCCGCCGAATTCATTTCAAGAGTTTTAAAACTGAGAAACGTTGCCTGCATCAGCCGCCGTATATGTATTTCTTCAAGGTATTAAAATTTAAAGGGGAACTGGAGTGATCTGCTTCCGTCCGGCTGTCTGAATCTCCATCTTTCGCGTCCGGATTTTCCCTCTCGCCATCGTCTTCTAATCCTTCTCCGTCTTCACCGAGTCGGGAAAAACTGTAAAGCTCTTAAAATACAGAGATGACGAGAGGGTGGGGCGCGTTGTCCTCGGGCAAGAGAGAACTTGGCACGAGTATCAGAGGAGTGGAAAGTTCAGCTTGAAAAAGGGAAGCGGAGGGACCTGAATTCATTTGGCCAATCAGCCTGTTTATGCAACATCAAAGATATGCGAGATTCAAAAGAGCGCAATCATACACATGGATTCATTTAAAGCGGTAACAGCATCGCCCATTTAGTTCTGCACAACTTGTCAAATCATGAAAAAGTCGGAGCTTAAATAAGGACAGAAGGCAAAATCCTTTGGGCCTTTGCAGCTAGTTTCTGGATCCCCAATCCGCACCAGGCACCGTCCACAATAACCAAAACAGAAAAAAAACAGCATTGTGCCCACACACACACACACACACACACACACACACTCACCACATCGCTAAGCCTGCGAGAAACTCGGTGTCCAGACCTCAGATCTCATCACAGGCAGCGTTGCCTGGTTACGTGTGGTAGGTTGCTCACAGAGCAGCCGTGTTAAGCGCGGATGGAAAGGTCAGCCACAGGGTCCTGCCAAGTATTTTATCAAATCACACAGCTGTGTGGCTGATGAGGATTGGAGGGAGTGTGAGAGTGTGCGATCCGCAGTAGGTGTGTGTTGAGAGAATCAGCTGTGCTCGCCCGACTATCCATGCGTTTGATGGTGTCTTTAAACTCAATACCTACAGGGAGGTATTTGTGCCGCGGCTGTTCTCTAAAATATAAATATATATATATGCATGTATAGGTATATGTGAGTGTGTGTGTGCGTGTGTGTGTACATATATATACTTCATCCATGACTGAACATATTTTGGAATTAGCCGGTGTTACAGAGAGACAGCAACAGCAGAAAAAGGGAGTAAAAAAAAAAAAAAAAGAGTTATTAAGGCAGCAGTGTGATTGTGTTGAGACTGTAAATCCCATCAGGTTTGGGGCTTTAAGATCCAGCACTCCTTCCCTCTCTGATTAGAACAGAGAGTCCTGTGAGGTTTTCTCGGCGAGAGAGAGAGAGGGAGGGAGTGAAACAGTTGAGAGGGAGAGTGAAAGAGCAGACAGGCAGCGAGTCTGCAGCAGATGTGAGGACACAAACAAACGGGGACGAGCCTTTCCCTTCGAATCAACGCACAAACAAGCGGTAACGGCCCACGCGACGCGGCTGCGGCTACTCGGATTTTCGATACGGTGACAAATCTGAATCCTCTTATAGATATTAAATAATCTGGCAGTTTTTAAGGTCTCCAGCTCCGGAGTCCATCACAGCCGCGGGGGGTTCCTGCCAGAGCGAGAGAGTCATATGAGCGCCTGCGATCAGCGGGGTATCAGACGAGAAGCTTTACGCCGTTCAGTCAAGCTGCAGCAGAGTTGCCTGTCAGAAATAATACGAGAATGTACACAGCTTTTTTTTTTTATTTCACACAAAAGGGCCTGAGACCGTTCTGTTTTAAAAGAGGGATGAGCACTGTTAACAAAGAGCAACATCAGGGCGCCATTACAGCCTCAGCATATTTCATTTCGGTCTCATCGCACGTGTCTGAAGATAACAGAGGCAATTATCGTCACATATTCAAGTGGCAACGCTGCGAGTCTCTGTTAGAGCTCTGCATTACTGTGTGTGACAGCGGGTGGCCCTGCCATAGCGATTTATTTATACTTAACCATCTGTTTTCACCCCCCGATATCATCATCTCGACAAGAGGCAGATACGCCGCGCAGCATTAGGACATATAGCGCTTTAATTACATCCCACGGTGTTTACATGCTTTCGTGAACTTTGTGATTCACAGTGACATATGTCCCCTTTTTTTTTCAAATAAAACATTTTCACAACCATTCAATAGACGACAGTGTACGCCAACAGATGTGCTCGGCGGTTTGGTGCATGTTTGACAGACATAGGGATGTGTGAAAGCATGAAGTGTGACATTGAAAAGGCATCAGAGAGATGATGTGACTTCGCAGGCGGCCCGGCGGTCGGTCGAACGCTCAGGTGGTGTATTACTATTTTTTTTTATTCCTCTATTTCTGTATTACCCCCTGCCTTTGTTCGGCCCTGCCAGGCGCAGCTCACCCGTCCGCCCGACAGTTTTTGCAATGAATACGTTGAGAGGATCCCCTTCTTTGTGCAGCGTGATGGATGAGGACTGTAGAAAATGCTTTACATTCGCCGCTAATGCTTTCCCCTTGACCCACTCTCACGACACGGGGTATGTCTATATTTTGCATTTTAATGGGGTTTGAAAGTTCTCCTTTAAGCAGCTGACAAGTAAATGCACATCCTAACAAAGGAGGGGGCTCGCCGTACATTTTCATAAACACCATCCTTCTCCCGGGAGAGAGCCCATTCCCCCGCAGAGCACTATAGATCGACAAGCAATCAGCCGACTCTAAGAACTGCTTACTTAGCCCATCACTGTTACTGAACTGTGCTGCTGTTAATACAGCTGGAAGGGATTTGAAGAGAGACTGCCTGTGGAAGTGCCAGTAGTTCTGGCCTCATTCTCTCTCCTCCTCCTGTGACTTTTAGTCAGTCGAGGGAGACATTAGTGGAAGGAAATATATATTGCAAACTCCCATCAGTCCTGGGAGAGTCATGAGTGTAATGTTGCTGTGGAAGAATACATCAATCCACCCGACCACAAGCTATAAAAGTTTGTTGAGCCGGTGTCTAGTGATTCCTGTGATATTCTCCCAGCACAGAACCAAACTGTTCCAACCGTGTGATCCAAAATGAACATCAGAGCGTCTTTCCAGTGGAACAGGGAGGCACCGGCAGATGGGATGCCGAGCGAGCTGCGATATTAACAAATTCACTGCAGACCCCTGAGTCATGTCTACAACCGGTTACAAGAAATTGCCTCAAACTTTTCTGTCAAAATACGTGTTCTTTTCCGAGCGGCGAATCCGCCTTTCACGGCTCGCAGCGGATACAAAAGCGCTTAGACTCGCTATTATGTGTTTTCCCCGTCTTTTGAATAGAAACGGCGAGCAATCCGGTACAATGTCTGCGACGTTTTAGCGGAGGCAGGTGGCGATGTGCCACTAGCTACATTAAATCAGGTTACAGTTATCTGTTGTGCGCAGGTTTTATGAAGCCGAGTGTGTTGTTTTGTGTGTGATGACGGCGAGATGAAAGTGTGCTTTGCTCGAGCTCCCGGTCTCCTCGGAGAGAGCAGGCGCAGGCGGGGTGATTGCAATTTGCTTGCTCCTCAGCTGCTGAAATGGATGGATGGCTTGTTTGGTTCCATTAAATTTTTACTGTGCGGAGAGGAAGGCAGGCAACCTGGCCCGCCGCGTGCATTCCTCACCGCTGACTTTACTGGTCCGCTGGGGAGACGTGGTGAGGAGGTTTTCACCGAGGGCTGCAGCGATGACAAAGAGCTCGGGAATTCATTAGAGAGCTAAGGAAAAGAGAGCCGTTATAAAGAAACGAGCTGTCTGCCGCCGCCGTCCTTGAGGCTCGCAGGGGGAGAGAAAGGAAAAAAAAAAGAAAAACTGCAGCGGATCAATCAGTTATTAATACAGTCATTTTGGTTCGTGGATGACTCCTTTCTGTCTGGTCTTCGAGGTCGAATTAAGCGAGCAAACTAATGAACACATCAGCAACACTTGGCTTGAGGTGATAGGGGATTAAACCACATCATAGGCAGACGATAAGAACATAATGAGGGCATTAGCATCATTATTATTAGGACATTATATAATTTGCTAAATATGCCAAATCCCTAAGGATTTAGTGCTTTCTCGGGCAAAGGCATGACTAATAACATTTTCATGTGAGAGTCACTCCAGATTTTTAATGTTGTTTTTGTAATGATTGTCATAATTTGCGATGCATGTCATTTTCGGTGACAGCGCAATCGGAATATACACGCTTATACGCGCGTTTGTGGGGCAACTAGGATTCAAAGGATAACTTTTATTGACGCTATCCCATTATTTGACATAAATTTATTCTTCTCAAAACCCATCTGACGAAGTCGTGATTGCACAGGTCGTTAAACGAGGCTGTTTCATGCGAAATCAGTCCATTTCTAGAGTAATAGAAACGAGATCTGTGAAGCTGCGGAGTCAAATAACCGCTTTTGATGGCCCCCGTCTAATTGAAGAAAACATCTACTGCTCGCTCTCCACAAAAACGCTGCAATGAAGAGCAATGAAAACTTTACAGCTCCATCCAGTAGGTGTAGTAAAAACAAAAAAAAAAGAGGAAGAAGACGTGGGGATGTCGCCGAAAATAATGGCGCCAAAAGTATAGAGGCTTTCCCCCACCGCGCACGCATGCTCGTAAAAAGCGGTTCTGTCATCGCAGATGGCGCTGGAGTTAATTCGCGAGGCGCTCTTCTGTGCATAATTGGGTCACCTAAGCAGTCGAGCGGTGTCTTGATATGAGCTTTAGCAGACAGGCAGTCCCGGGGAGCTCGGAGTGCACGCACATTTTATTTGCCCATTAACGGTGAGGGTGTTCAGACAAAACTTTTACAAAACAACGCTCTCCCTCTTGTCCTGCGGTGGTTAGCAGAGAGAGAGAAGGAGGGAGGGAGGGAGTGTGTGGAGGTGGTGGATCAGAGGCAGCGGGGAGTTTTAATTTGGGAATGCTCGTAAACACGCCGCGCATCCGCCGGTGTTTACTTAATGTTGCAGCTGCTGCTACTGTCTCTCCATGTGATCTTCCTCTTTTTTTCTTTCTTTCATTTTACTTGGCCCGGATCGACTGGAGGGGGAGGATTAGATTAAAAAAAAAAAAAAAAAAGTGCTGATGAGCCGGCGTGAGTCAGAAATATTTTAGCACCGCAATCACAGCCATGATCGTTACCGTCATCGTCACCCCTGTAATCAGCCGTGTGAACGCAGAGATCTCCTCACGATGACGAAGACTTGTCTGCTGCAATTTTGTTGCACGCCAACTCGAAATTATTAGCTACATTTCCCTTTATCAGATCAGTGTAATCCTATTTGCATGCGGCCACAATAACAAGATTTCTTGCCACCAAAACTGAGGCGGATGTGGCTCCTGCGCGTTTGCTGTTCTTTATTTAACCTTCGCGTAATACCCCGCAGACGCCCGGCTCACCAGTGCACATTACAATCTGTGCGAACCGACTTTCTTTTTCCCTCTCAGTGGGCGCCGCAACGCAGCTAATCTCTTTCCAGCTAAGTTGTCCTAGCAGCCCATTACAGTCCGCTCACAGCGAGCAGTCCTGCCGGGGCCCCGGCGACGACAGGGCCCGATAAGCTGCGAACATTCCTCTGATTTTGGGAGCCCGATTGGCCCGTCTGGCCTATCAGACCCCTTCAGTGGATCAGTGCAGGTTGAGCACCCACAAGAAAATCTCCCCCCTCCCGACAACACCACCGCCGCCCCCCCTATTCCTCCTCCTCCTCGTCCGCCGAGCTTCAGTCTCGCTCATATTTTTTACGCGCTCGTGGGTCATGTGCGAATAAAATGTGTCTGTCTTTAAAGTGGCCAATATATGGCCGCAGATTGAAAAGAAAGATTGCCAGGCTTAGCATCTGCGACCCACCTCCTCCTCCTCCTCCTCTTCCTCCCTCTGCTGCTCCTCTTGTCTGTTCTGCAGCGATCCAATATTTCTGGCTCTGGGTATTTATCTGGGGCCCAAATATGCAGCTCGTGTCACGCAGGGCAACAGGCATTTCGGCGGCATCACAAAGATGGATTAAGTCATGCGTTAAATTGCCTCTTTGAAGGAAATGAATAAATAAATTTGGGGGACTAATTCCTTGACTGTGCACCGTCTCTTGTGTGAGGGTGATTGCATAATGCTGGCTTAAATGTTCCCCCTGCTCCGCTCTGTTCTCCGTTGTGTTCTGTTGCTGTGTTAATTCTCCAAAATTACATTTCGTATGACCCGCCAATGTCATAAAGCAATAACTGCATTTGTGTGTGCAAAATTTATTGGCACACATAAAATCATAAACAGATAAAGGACGGGCCCCGTACGAGTTTAGAAATGTGCGCTCGCAAGAGCCCAGAGTGCACAATAACCCGCTTTGAATAAAAAGTGTTCTGTCAGTTCAACTTCTCTGTGCCTTTTTATCCTCCAATAAGGGGCAGGACTGACATTATTGTCAGTATTGTTGGTTTTTTTTTTGTTTACATGATGTAACATTTATTCCCTGTTAGGTAAACTCCAAAATGAAACTTTGTTGTATTAGTTACAGAGCCCCTAAGTGCTACGGCAGTAAGTTTGTTTTCTCTAAGTTCCATTCACTTGCAATAAATTTTCTTCTTCCATTAATTTCCCATGTTTCTGCTCATCTGCTCCCAGCACCACATCCCAGTATGGATCAGCTCATCAAATTTTACTTTGAACTGGGCGAGAAGTGTGCTGATATAGTATCATTACACACTGCAGGCACGGTTATGTAATTTGTAAACTTGAACCTGAGGTCAAGAGGTCTCTGCTCAGGACACACGGTGATCTGCAGGATGCTGTTGGGTTCATCCATAAATGCTTACTGTACTCAGGGCCTAAATGTAAAGAGAGTGGTTTTTAAAGTCTGAAAACCTGACATTTATGTATTCAGTTTCACACCAGGGTCCCTGAGATGAAATGGCACAGTTGCATGGGAAAGCAAAAGTTATTATTAGTCAATGCAACATGTTTTGTGAGGTAACGCACACACACACACACAGTCACATAATGTGCAATAAAGAAAAAGAGTATTGCACTGGATTGCACTTTATGACCTTTATCAATCTAAATATTCATTTCTTCCTACATTCCTTACTCTATTGCTGCTACAGTTTTACATTTTTCCACATATTTTAGACTGTTTTAGATATTCATGTCTTTGTCACATACTTATTTTTTGTATATTTTATCTTGTACCTAGTGTGCCTCATCATATTTTACCCGTATTGACCCATTTGGATGGAGAAGCTACCAACTACTTGAGGCCCTTTTGACCCCAAAGCCCTTTCATGATTGCATAATACAGCCTTCCCTCATATTATAGACTGTAGGTGTAAAATTATATGGTGTGTAAATTTCACATTGTGCGCGGTTGTTCTTATTCACAGCAGCAGTTAACTATAACCGAACACGTCTGACTGGGGAATAATAAAGGCAGCGAGTCTCACAGATCCAGCCGGCGCCGAGGGAGACGAGCTCTGGAGGTTTATCGAGATCCCAACTTCAGCGAGGACTCAGTTGGACGCGCTGCCACTTGGCACTCGCTCATTCTTAATTGATGCTCAGCATCTTTTCTCCATATCTCATGATTCACTTCACACATTATTAACAGAATAATTCTCTTTGTTCCTTTGGTAATTTCTCCCCCAAAATACCCCGAAGGCCCTCTGTAACATTGATTTAAATGTCATACCCAATATATTCCAGCTCTTTCTCACATTGCTCTTGACTTGCAGTACTCCGGCGGCACATGTTGCAGTGATTCATCCGACTATCAGTAAGGGAGACTTTGAAATTGCTGTAATCAGAGGGTAACAGAAATTACTACTGAAACACCCCCGGAAGAATACTCATGTGATTTCAATCATGGTGGAACTCTGCTCTGTGAATTTATTATTGCGACACACTGACGGCAACCAAGTTGTGTCAGAGTCTGTCAATATGACTAACAACCCCTCGCTCCGTTGCACAGCGATAGACGGCTCACGGCGGACAAAGTACGACGGATTTTTTTTTACAGATTTTGTTGTGGGAAGGATGGCGTGAAATTTCTGAACTGGCCGACCCCTTAATCATGTGCCTCAACAAGGTGGTATGTCACTTTATTCTACTGGTGCTTTATTCATGAGAAAGAAATGATACGATAAACATCTTAAGAGAGCAATAGAGCAATTATGGTCCATGCTGTACATACAAAAAGTGTGATACAGTATGTCCCTGTGGTAAAACAGCGTATTGTGCTCCACTTGCAGAGGGATATTTATGGGAAGCCAGATAACGAAAGCATCATTTTCTTCAATGAAGGGCGTCAGTCAATCAGATCAAGGCACCGCTGTAAAACGAAACAGTTTGGATGAAAGCTGGGTGCGCTCACAACCAATAAAACCACTCTTTAAAGTTGGCAGCATCATCCACGAGCTTTGGCGTGATGCAAAAAGCCATCAAGTGCCGTTCTTTTGGACGCCAAGAAGGCCTGGCAGCTCGGAGAGAAAATAGCCTCGACAAAGGAGACAAAGAAAAAGGACACAGGAGAGACTTCCTCCCGCTCGTTATGTCAGGAGAGTCCTCTGTTACGCAAACTCTGATATCCGCCGGGAATCCATGTGAAATGGTTATTAAACACTCGCCACCGTGAAGGGCAGGAGAATGGCCCTCTCCTAAGGGGCTCGACAAACGCAGGTCACCCCGTCGATTAAAAGAGGATCCAGACTGATTCAGCAGAACCAGAACTAACATTTTGGAGACTGCGCGTCCTCTGTCAAAGAAAGTAGCGAGGTTCATTTTTACGACGTTGTGTTGAATAAATTAGCAAAGTGAATGGGATCATCAGCTTCTGACTGAAAAACGATCAAATAGTCAAATTAAAGATGCGACAGGCAGCAACAATAGCTTCTCTCACACGAAGGCCTCTGTCTTTCCTCAGCTAAAGGAAATTATCTGAGAAGAAGAGTGTGGTCAAACACAGTTTTAGGTGTTTTAAGCGACTGAACAGAAACGTGGGCCAAACTTTACCGAAGCACTTTACCGATCCATCAAAGAGGGGGGGGCGATGGGCGAGCCAAATGGAAAGCATCTGCATGGGTGTGAGAGATAGCGCGTCTACCTTCAGCAGACACGATAGAGGGCAGAGAGATATCAACAGCTTGGCCTATTATCTGGTCTAATGGAGGCCCTTCTGTTAGAAACAAAAGCCCTCGGTTGTTTTGCATCAGCTCTTCTGATGATTGGCCGACGTCCGTCCCACGTCGATGGAGTCAATTAAAAGCTCCATCCGTCAAGCGTCTCGGGCTGCCCGACGCCGAGCCTCAGCGGGAAACACGCACAGGCACTCGCTCACCAATTTACCATCATGGGTGTCTTTTTTTTTTTTCTTTATATATTTTCTCTCTTTTGGTCTTTATTTCTCTCCTTCTGTCTGACTTCTCTCTCTTCCTTCCTTTTTGTCTCTCTCTCTTTCTTATCCTCTCTCTCTCTCTCTTCGCCTTTTGTCTAAGTCACCATGCCAGGCTTCTGAAAGCAATTTCATCCTCCCTGTACTGTCACGCTCTGTGTGCACAATATCCCATTGTTTGGTTTTAAGTGTAATTTCCAAATTTTCAATATATGCCGAGCATATTTAAAATATACAGCGCGTGGTGTATTTAATATGTGAACCTCATAAAAATGGCCCTAAAAACTAAACATGAAATTGCAGCAGCCGTGGCGGATTGTGCTGTATATTAAGGAGGTATTCAATGGAAATGGGAGCTATAACAATGAGCTGATAAAAAAATTCACATCCACATATTTGTCTTTCTCCCTAATAGGATTAGGATTGTTCCTGCCAGTTCCTGCCAGTCCTCATCCTGGTGTTGGCACGCTGCAATATATAAAACAGTATATCCTAACACACACTGCTGCACACACACACACTTGTGAGTTTTAACAATGTATCTGACAAAACTGAATTATGTATTTTACTTATCACCACATAGAAGAGCTCCCTGTTTTACATCTAATATAATGACTACTGTGGTCTGTAATATATAAAAAACTTATTTAAACCCCAAAAATAAGTTTTACAGTCCATAAAATTCATGTCCAACTTTAACAAAAGGCGCACAGAAAGAAATATTTGTGTGTGTTTCATTTCCTCTGTTAAATCTCTGTTAAAGATCAACAGTTACCTCGTTACAGCGTTAATCAGCAGAGGCGTGAATTACTTGTAAGATAGTATAAATGTATATAATTGCTGAGGGTTTCCGCAAATGTTAATATACGCTTAATAGTCGTGTGATGTTAGCTTGAGGCAAATAAATCAGAAGTGTTGAATCAGTCACCTTGACGAGGATACAGAACAGCTTCACACACAGAGAGAAAATGAAAAAAAATCAGCTCTGTACGGCCGATCGTAGCACACTTCAACTCATTTTGTTTTTTTTCCTCCTACCTCCATTGTTTTGCCTTACTCCCACCGCTCTGATCAACCTAGTTTTCACAAGCACCAGGCGACCGTTTCTTCTTCTTCTAAAATAAAACCAGGTGTTTCCCTCAGGAGGTGGCGGAGCCCAAAAACGGAGTAAAAATCTGACTTAATTCATCGTGTGGATGGAAACATGACTGACCTTGTGCCACATCGACTTATCGACTCATCAACAAAAGAGCGATAACTGCTCGTTTCAGATTTTCTTCTTTGTAACTAATAATTATCTGCCCCTGAGCGTCACCTTTATATTCTCTATTTGTTTACCACCTGGGCCTGCCATGGCCGTGAAACTGTAAATAAAACAGAGCCGGGGTGGCTTTTGCTTTTCTAAAGGTTAACCGACCTTTTGCGAGGCGCACAAAGAAATACATTCCTCTGACGAACGTCCCTTCTTAATCCCACAAAAGCAAACTTGAATTCGCATGAAAGCAGTCATTCATCCCTTTCGCTTACAGGTGTGCCGACGTGTGATTGAGCCGCTAATTGATTCCTTTGTGAGCAGATTTTCGCCCGGTAAGCGGGGAGAGCTCAATCCTCGACGCTAATGCTTCGCCGAGAGACAGATCAAGGGCCAATTAAGGAGGGCAAAGATATAAAACGCACTTCCTCCGGTCGGCTGTTTACTACGAGCAACTGCGAGAAGAACAGCCGTAAAACAAGGGCCCCCTCTCCGCTCTCCGGCGAAGAAACGGCGAGAAGAAAAGCTAATAAAAAAATCGAATTAAATGCACATTAGAGGAAAAAATATAACCAAATCAAATTGAAGATTTAATGTGGCACAAGACCTAATATCATTTGCTGGAGAAACTGATTACTTATTTAGGTGAAATGATCCAGAAACGCATAATGAACAAGTTGGATGTGAGAAGACAGCGCTCGGAAATAATTCTCACCCTGCTTAACACTTACGACTCGCTGATGGGGTCTAAATTGAGTGTGTCAGGCCCATTCATCTTGACCGCCCCCCATCATTTCCTGAAAGCTACGAGCCACATTGATTAAGTTCAACAATAGCCTCGCTCACACGCGGGCTGAGAAATGGAGGGGCCGCGTTCGAGCCAAAGTAATTGCATATATTCGACATAAAGACGCTTTTGAGGAGGAAATTTGGTCTCTGAATTAATAAACCGCTTTGACAATAAGAGAGAATATCGGTTTAACATCAGCGGCTGTTTACGTCGTCAGTGTAAAGGATGATGTGCGTATTTTCCAGTATCATTATATTACAGTATTATGGTGTGAAATAGTAGCAGCGGGTGTTTTTCTTGGTGGACGATCGGCCTGTTGGTGAATGCTTTTGGTTGTTGAGTGAAATATCTCTGCGACTAGTGAATGAATTACACGTTTCATTAAATTCTGTGAAGGTTCATGAATCTGACACGGTTTTATTTTCTGGTTCATGATGAACAATAAATCCAGGTGAATTTAAAGTGACAGACTTTGGTGGCAAAATCAAGGCACATGAGGAAGCGGAGTCGGGGTTTTCTGGCTAAAACCAACCTTATTTCAAGGAGCACGGAGGAGGAAAGGGTCAAATCCTGATCAACGCTTGCGCACTTGAACAACTTAATTGTTGGGCCGATGCATTTCAGCATTGTGGCCTTAATTAGGATCATCATAAAACACGTTACAAAGGATATTTAAATAGTCTAGGTAGGATATAAAAAGTTGAATCCAGTTAAAATCAGATAGTAAAATAAAATTTTCACACCCTTGACCCACAGCGGCCGGTCTTGACAGTGCTGACCTTTGAGGTGAAGTCAGAAATAGAAGAAGCTATCACGGCTTATTAGCTGTGTTTCACCACTCACTTTTATTT
>JAOXYL010000036.1:16273383-16287536 GCA_028564955.1 Terapon puta | reverse complement strand
GCGTTTGAAATCATGACAGAGAAGGAATGCAAACCTCCAAATATCCGTGGCTTTATCTGGGAAAGTTAATCTGTAAGGAGGAACGATGACAATCATAATGACAATAATCGGAGCACTGTCTCCGGCTGAGCAGCCAGTGGCAGCATCGCGGCCGACTGCACCTCTGTTGCTAGGCTGCTGCTGTTGTTTCTTCATCACTGTTACAGTAACAAGAGGAAAGCATGCAAAACAGTGTTGGTGAGCAGAATACAGCCCCTTTTTTTTCTCACTGGGCTGCGGATGTGTCTTAAAATGTGATGAAATCATCAGAAATCAACTGTTTACACTGCACCTTAGCACACAATGATGGAAATATACAGACTGGTGTTGCAGGAAATGTCTTATCGGCATCCGTCTTCACTGACTGTTGTAGCACTTGTCAGTCCTCATCACGTTATCTTTAGATGAGTACACGTGCAGGAGAATAGCTTAGTTCATCAAACAGAGCCATCGAATTCATGTTTTCTCCTTAAGGTCAGTCCACAAAATGACTTTACAGCAGGTTCAGTTTATATTCTTCACATTCATAAATCAAATTGTTTCGCATTACTCATAGTTTGAGAGTTGAGCACACGAAAATTTCTGGAGGTTAAAGTTAACAGCTCATATTTGGTAAATTCTTTGTGCAGTAGCATGAATACTTTTATATTTATATACACATGATATACAGTAAAGGTTCATAATCATTGAACCTTTATTAAGTAACAGTTGAGCTGAAGATAGCAGCTGATTTGTGTGTTAATTATATGTTGGTTTGTTCTGTAAGTGACTTTTAATTTCACATAAAAACAGTCATTTGAACCATTAGGATAACATTGATTATAGCAGCCCTAAATAAAGTTATAGGGACTGTGAAATGCTGAAACAAAGGTTTGAAACCACAGCAAACCTTTGCACCACGATAGATAAAAACACCATATGGCAGCTGCAGTGTGAACAAACAGAATAGTTTAAGCAGTCGCTCTTGTATATCTCAGCCGTAGCTGTTGTGAATGTCATGTATGCGTCGAACACTGGAATATTCAATGTGCGACGACATAAACCTGAGAGCGCTCGGTCATCTCGTCAGCTCATTTTCTGCGTCTTCTCCGTGTCCTTGTCTGTCAGTCAGTGTCACCGCCGCGAGATCCCCGTTTCTCCTCCTGTCACATCCGAGAGAATGAGCCGTGTGAGAGCCGCAGACGAAAATAACTGGCGTTAGGACTCGCACGCGCTCGACTTGACGACGTATGCATTATAGATGCCCACTTCACAATGTGTCACATCATGTCTTGATTTGCATGCGCACCACGCATTTGATCTTCTACAGGCAGGAATAATAACCAAAGCAGAGAGATCTGAGAGATTTTCACTAGTAGAAGAGGGAGAGTCGTGGAGCTCGACACTAATGAACACGTCTTTGTGCGGAGGCTCTGAAATGATGTTAAGTTTGTGATTTTTTAAAGCGAGGAGTGAGGGGGGGGCTACTACTACACTGCAGACTTAACATTGCCTATATAAGTGTATTGCAAGAGATACTTTGCAGTAGAAAATTGTACTTTTATACAATTCTTTATAGTATTTAGGATGTAGCCCAAACTGAGAAAATTTAAATATGTGCAAAAAGCTGTATTTCACATGCAGCACTGATGACTCCAAACATTTAAATCTTTGTAAATACACACAAGACGTCTGTTTGCTCCACAGAAATACTCTCAGCCTGTCAGTGGATTCATGCTGTAGCATCCTCAGAGGTGATCTGAAAAGGAAAGCCTTCCAGCATCCACCAGGGCTTTTGTTTTATACATTATGTTCTTCTAGATTTCAGCTTTTTTTCCCCCTTGCACAATTCAGGTGTACCTGAGAAACTGACTTTCCCACTGAACACACGAAGATTCTCCCGAGTTGGGATCATCTGAAGCGTGTTTTGTAAATGCCGGCGCGATAAGGACAGACAACCTTTGTATGTCCGTCCTGTTGGCTGCACACCCGAAAAAGAGAGCAATGTTCAAGGTGGGCGAGAAGCAGTGATGACATAACTGCGTTCATAAAGTCTGGAGGGGGATGCTTATGCCCCTTCTTATGGTCTCAGCTATATCATTAATGTGCTACAAACATACAAGCAAACACCATTATTATTGTTTAAAATGTCATCTCTGTGGCAAAGAGATATTTTATACAAACATTAGCATGTCATAAATATATAATTGTTGACCAGTGCTGCTCTCATCCTCTTCTACAGGGCTTATTCTTGCATCTGTAAAAGCTCCATGCAGGCAGGATGCAGCCTCTTAAGCTTTAGTCTTCGACCCTCTCAGTAGTGGCTGTAGACATAGCAACGGCATAGACGGGGGGGGTGGCAATTGAGTTATTTCACCACATTAAGCTCCTCACAACACATTAGCCCATTGGTCGATAGAGCTACCAGACAGGGTTTAGACCAATGCTAACTGCAAAGCCGCAAAAGTCAGCTCACTGCGGCACATTAGGTTAACTCTTGTACTCAACTCAGCCAGCACACTGATGCGAACCGAGCATACGAAGGCTCGAAGTGACTCGTTAGCCTGATGGTATGGTCTAACGGACGCAGCGTCTGATTTAATTTGTGTAACATTAACAGCAAAGTACACTTCTTGGGTGTTTGCCGACACATTCCCTAATGAGCTGTTAAGCAAATATCCACGTTTGCCCTGGATGAGCTGAGGGAGCATCCCGACAGACGTGCTGTCAGCAGAGTTTCCTTAGATGGTCACCCCAAGGCCATGCACCAAGTTAGAGAAAGAACCACGGGTCATTAATGGAATAAATATCAAGTTAATAGATATTTAACACTTCCTAAATGTAATGCACAGTAAAGATTAGAGCTTGAGTATTATTAGTTACCACAATGTTGCGTAACGCTGAGTCATTCCTTGTGTCTCAGAAAAAAAGATGGAATTGATCAGGACACATGCAGGGTATGTTAAGTAATGCAGTGACATACAATAAACAATCAAAGTTCAGTTATGGTGGGCAGAAATACTTTGATTAAAAGATACAGGGTGAAATGTGTATGTGTATATGTATGCATTTTGTATATATTTCAGATTATCCTCAAAACATGGTCCTCAAATACACAATAAGACAAAGTCTATTGAACTGAAACTTGTAGCTTGTGTTTGGTTTGAAGTCACGTTTAGTTGGGAATCAATGTTTTTGTCTGGTCAAATATCACAAGATCTTCCATGTATGTTTAAAGACTGCAGCTTTGCGTGTATCTTAAATCACAGGTTTAGGTTTTTTTTTTTTTTGGGAAACCAGGAGCTACCACTGATTTTCATCAATTTCAGATATAAGATACCAGTCAGTTGTCTCTTAAAACTTGCTTGAGTTGAATTATCCATTACAGTTATCATGTTTGCATTTTTCTTAGTAAACATTACTTTATTGTTATAAGATGAATTAGTGCATTTACAGTTATACCTGTAATAGTAATTGCACAATTTATGCAAGTCACAAGAGTTAATTAATGGGCAAAATTATGCAAAAAAAAATAATCCAATATCATGAAACATAAACAGCATCCATCCAAAAATTGTTCACAAAAACGTATGTGTTTTTTTCAGCCGTGACACAAAGCTATTGATATGGTCTCTTGACCTTTCATATGGTCCATTTACAGAGCAGCAATGCCACTCAGTCCAAAGTAGTACCTGTTTATGTGCAGCAGACTGGACAGATTGGAAGTGTTTCAGCGCTTCTAAAAAGCTGCCCACTCAACTCTCTGATTCAGGCATCTTACTCATGTCCTTCACAGAGGCTGTGGTGTGTGGGTGCTGACAGGGGAGACAAAGTGTATGTGTACTGATTGTGTAAACACTCCTGCAGCAACTCCTCTGTTGACAGGTCAAAGGGCGAGGAGTCGTGTGAGGCTGATGGCCATCAGGTTACACATCCTGTCCCTGCTGTCATCACCGCCCGAATAAAACTTAACTGTTAAACCACTAGATTTATCCACTGGACCACACTGAGCATTGTCCTCTGGCTCCTCCACATCGTTGGATTTTTAATCAGAAAATGAATGAATGATCTCAGAAACGGATCACGACTATTTTGTCATTTATGACCACATATAGACATGGCATGAGTCAGAGAGATGAGGAACGAGATAATAGTAGTGCACCAAGGATGATGTGTTAAATGAAATACAATATTTTAAACATATCTCTCTATTCTTAATCTATATACTGTGTATTTTACTCACAATGAATAGAAAAATGAAATAACCACAAGCTTTTATCTTAAAAGACGTGTACATGCTTGCATGACTTTCCACAAAGTTCTTATGTTAAAAGAATTGTCTTCATTACCAATTAATATAGCAGATATTGTACTGATTACTTGTTTGTGCAATAAAATATACTCAACACAATTTTCTAGAGCTCAAGGACATATAATTATATATTTAGTTTTATGCAACCAAAAATCCAAAACACAAATATATTCTACTCACTATAAAATAAAGCAAGTAAAACAGCAAATTTTCCCATTTGACAGCCAGAAACCATCAGATTGCCACAAATTTGATTGATTATCAGACGAACTGCTGACAAATTTTTTGTCTATCAACTAATCGAATGAATCAAATGATTGTTGCAGCGCTCCTTCAGATTTATTTCAACCAAATGTTGTTTCATGATACGTTTGTCAAATTCAGAAACCAGTAAAAAACTCTCACATTTCCTGCTATGATCAGTGTGATAAAAAGGTAAACAGTCAGTCAGTCATCCTAGTTTGTGCTTTCATACGGCTGTGGGGTTGACGATCTTGCCCATGAAGAGGATGCTCCCGGTGGTCTTCTCCAAGATGAACACCAAGAAGGGTCTGTTAATGTTGATGGACGGTGGCAAAGAAGTGAAGATGAACTCCATGAAGCTTGTCGCTGCAGCCTCTGTTCCCATCTCGGTGACTCGCAGCACGGCCTTGTGGGACACCTAAGGAGAGAAAAAAGAGGGGCTGAGTTTGAAAGAAAGCCCAGGGGCAGGAAAAATGTAGAAAGCAAATGATCCGCACCCTCTGGAGGCATATGTCAACATCTGACAACTTCACAAGTGTCATCAAACTATATTAACTTGGCATATTAATGGCAACTAAAACAAATTTTTGCCTCTCCTACCCTTGAGACTTTGAGCTTTGCTTCGTCAGACATGCCCGAGAAATCAGCATTGTCAGTAAAAGCGTTGATTATGCCCATTTCTTTCAGCCTGTTTTCCAGGGAGGCATCAGTGGTGATGGAGAATTTTGGCAGGAACAGATCGACATAGCTGAGAAACAGAACCACAGTTACCAAAATTACCAGAATAATGCAGTTAAATAACGGCTTGTTAAACTGTGCTAATAATGAATAAAATGCAAATACATCTAATCCAGTCAACAGTGTATGAATTTTTCATTAATATGGGTTATATTTATCCAGTCATTGATTACTGTATTCTACATTTCCAGATCCAAACACACCTTAAGCTGTTCCTTTCAAATAAGCACACCGTTCACTCTATCTAGGACACATTTTCAACAACCAGGTGTGGAGTCAAAGGTAAATGAGATTTCTCTGACCTAGTGCGGACTGAGTTTCGCCAGTGTTTGATGTAGTCTTTGTTGATGTAGCCCTCCACCTCATTCATCTTGCCTTCATCAGGCAGAACGATCATCATGGAGGTGTTGCCCTTGTAAGGCAGCATGATGACGGTGGTGTGGTTGTCAACGTCCCAGTACACGTCGTAGTCCCCCGTCCTGGTCATCATGTCTACCTGAACTTTGGTGGCTGCGTCCACATGGAAATCCGCCTTGTGTGTGGTGTCGGAGTTGAAGGGGTTCTCCCACTGTCCTGAATGAGGCAGTGGAAAGGGAAAGATGAAAGCAACGCAGATATGTCAGCACTCAAAAGATATGAACGTAAACTGGCTTCTTACCTCTGAAGTAGACATAGTTGATCAGCACCATGGCGGTGTCAGGGTCCAAATCCTTTATCATATCTTTGATATTGTTCTGGGTTTTGTTTGCAATGAATGCGTTGATCTCTGCTGCTGCCTCGGCGGGTTTGGTAAAGTCCACATTGAAGACCTCGCCAGAGTAGTAGTGCTTGACATCCTTCAGGAACTTCTCCAGAGGATTGAAGTGAGAGTGCACCGCAACGCCATTACCGACATCCAGCTGCTGTCTCTCCTGGGTGTGTCCATGCATGTCAAAAAGATGCTTGTATGCGTCATTGACCTGAGTCTGGTTTAAGGTGTTGTAGCCTAAAGTGGAGAACAGCTGGCTGTGGGTTTCACCACTGGCTCCTGTAGACAGCATGGACAGGACGGTGGAGATGCCCATTGGCGAGTAGAAGATGTTTTTTCCAGCAGCATTGGCATTCAGACGTTTGTAGAGGGCAAAGGCAAAGTCAGAATTGGGAGCAGACAGCTTATTGCAGTTCATTTCCCCGTCATGGCTGTAGTCAGGACTGTGGTGGTGTTCGTGGTGGTCTGCCAAGGCTGCAGCCAGCAGAAGTGCAGTGAGTGCACAACTAGCGAAGATCCCACACATCTTTACAGCCTGTCGATGAGACAAGAAAAAACAGGAAGCTGTTAAGTGAGTCACACTTTGGTTTTGACGAAAAAAATGTATGACTGAGATTAAAAACAAGCAAATAGATCAATGAAGTTAAATGAGAAGAGCTATTTTGGAACATTATCTGTCACATAATGGATGAAAATAGAGGTCACAGTAGCTTAAGTCGAATCTTAGCAGGTTACACTCCTTTCAGAAAGCAGTTTTAAAAAATCACCTCTCAAATTAACTGACTGCAAATGTCACCAACTTACTTAAATTTAAAGTCCAAGTCCTCAAAATTTATAGTAAAGATTCAGCATACATCACTGGAGGTCCATGCTTACCATTAATGTCCTCTTTGGCGCAGTTTGGCAGAAACTTCCCCACTATATTCAGCAGGTCGAAGAGAGAGTCAGCTGACAGTCCTATTAAAAATTAACGAGGAGCAGCAGCATTTGCTGCCCTGTGCTGAGAGATTCAAGGAAAAGCTACCTCCACTTCACTTCGACACAACATGGATAAAGTACAGCAAGTAGGAATTTTGGACTGTAAGTTGTATGTACACAAGCCAACTGTAGTCATCACAGAAGTCTAAAATGAAGTAATAGATAAAAAAAACCTGGAGCCTTTGGCGGAAATATAAATTAGCTCATTCCAAAGAATTTCCTCTTTAAACTCTCTCCTTTAATAAATAAAAGTAGTTCATTGTTATTGTGAATTATAGAGCCAGTATCAATAGGATGGATGTTGAATGTTGAATGAGTAAAAAAAGATAACGAATAGTAGCTTCATGTTTAAACAGTTGCTCAATATGAGTGTTGGCTCAATATGTCACCAAGTGCATCTCACATACCAGTCAGCTGGATACAATAATGGTGTATTTAGACCTTTAGACACCTAGCCAGGTTGGGATGACTGATGATAATAAATTTCCCGTGACGAAAGATTGCAAACAGATGGACTAGCATTTCTGTTGTTTTTGATATATCTGTTGTCTTATTGAGCAAACCTTTCTCTATTAATCATCTTTGCACTTGGCTAAATATCACTGTGACATCTCTGCAGGGCTGTCTGAGGTAATATGAGCAATAAAAATATCAAAAGTTACAAGAACCTACTGTAGTGTACAATTCAACAAAGGTAAAGGTAAAGGTAAAAACGAATTTTAAAAAGAAGCTAATCTAAAATTTAATAATCATAATGGTAATGAGGCACAATGAATCTTTAATAAGTAAATGGTCAGGATATTGGAGATGTAAGGAAGAATGTCATCGTCAGATAACTTTAACCCTGTGGTATTATTTATATCACATGTCTTCCGATAGTAACATGAAAGAAAACTAATGTTACATAAGCAGCAATGATACCACACCTCTGTAAAAAAAAACTGCATAACAAGGAATTTAATTTGCTTATATGTCAAGATGGTGCATTTTAACTAGCGTAATGAATGGATTCAAACTTGCAGAAGTCAATGGTAGACACAATGCTTAAATGATATCACAGTGCCTCTAAACAACATTATAATTGGATTATATCAAACATCTTGTCTTCACATACTGGAAAACTGAAAGATTTAATGAATTCCAAATATTTTATTCTTTCCATCTACGTTCTTAAAAATTATATAAATAATTCAAAATATTTCAGTCAAGAAATGTTTTAGTCTCTTTCCTTTATACACTTATAGAACTGATTCAAGTTCTGAGTTATTAGTTAGTTAACAGAGAACAAGGACCAGTCTTTTTCTGCCCAGTACTTTATGACAAGGCTATCTGATGTAATACAGCTTATTCAACACAACATGGTGCAGTATGAGCTCCCTGGGCTAAAATAATGTGAGTTACAAACATTTTCCTGTGAGCTGCTTTAAATGTATATGACTTTATAATAATTGTCATACAATTACAGAAATCAAATTATATGTCAGGAATCAATAGCCCTTGGGGAAATATAAAGAAAACTGTCATTTCAACTAATTTCTAACTAATAGGTTCATTCTTTTAATTCAGTATAAATTGGTTTGTGAATAATATAGCCCTTGGTCAAAATATCGGATTGTTGAACTCGAGATAGATTGAAAGGTTAAAATAACATAAAAGTTGTTTCATGAAAAGTCTTTATTTCATTTGATGTTGAACCATTTTGAAACAGCAGTAGCGCAATAACACATTGCCTCAGTGTGTTAGCAGATGCCTCAAGTGATGTATCTACTAATGTTTCTATCACACAACAGTCAGCTGGGTGCAATATATAATGATGTATTTAGACATTTATACACCTAGCCAGGTTCAGATGACGGATGGTAATAAATGTGTCTTGCTGACAGACTGTGAGAAGATTAGTAGACTAACGTTTCTGTTACTTCATGATGTATCTGTTTTCTTATTCATCAAATCTTCCTCTATTCATCATTCCAGCAGTGCTCTTAATATCGCTGTGACATCTCTACAGGACTTTCAGATGCTGAGGTAAAAGTTAGCCAGTGTCCTGCAGTGTGAAAATGCAGCAAATGTCACACTCATTTCCCGGGAGTCTTTACGCGGCTGTGGGGTTGTTGATCTTGCCCATGAAGAGGATGTTCTTTGTCGAGTGCTCCAAAATGAAGACCATGAAGGGCCTGTCGAGTTTCATGATTTCGGGCATGCTCATGGGCATGACCTCGATGGTGGTGGCGGCTGCTGCCTCTGTTCCTGTTTCATCCACGCTGAGCACGGCCTGGTGGGCCACCTGTAGAGGAACCAAGAGGGGGTGCAATCAGTGTCTAGTGTCAGCCCATCCATGATTATGTGATACTCCTCCATGAGTAATTGTTGCAAATGCCTTTAATGACAGTGAAGGCAAACATTTGAAGTTGTCATCTTTCCCTCGCTTACCTTTGAAACCTTGAGCTTGATCTCATCAGAGATGCCAGAGAAATCAGCATTGTCTGAAAAAGCATCAGTCATGCCCATTCCTTTCAGTGTGCTGTCCAGGGAAGCTTCAGCAGTGATGGAAAACTTTGGCAGGAACAGATCCACAGAACTGTGAAACACAGAACAACACCGGTGTCAGAATCACTGGAATATCAAGTTGATTTACAGCTTGTTTACTCAAATTGAGCTGAACTAAATATGGACATGCTGAGCTAATCAAAAGCACCTGATCTCCGCAGCATTTTCTCACTTGCAAATGTATTCAGGTTATTTTCAACCAGAGCCTTATTATTCCGTCTCTCTAGAAAAGCATGCACAAAGACATTCCCTATGATCCTAAGACAAATTACCTCACAGATACAGTTGATAAAACATACTTTACAACCGCAGGGGAGGATTCAAAAGACAATCAAATTGCTGTCTTACCTCCTGGAGACTGAGTCATGCCAGTGCCTGATGTAGTCCTTGTTGATGTAGCCCTCCACCTCATTCATCTTGCCTTCTTCAGGCAGGACGATCATCATGGAGGTGTTGCCCTTGTAGGGCAGCATGATGACGGAGGTGTGGTTGTCAACGTCCTGATAGAAGTTGAAGCGGCCAGTCTTCTTCATCATGTCCACCTGAACGTTGGTATTTTCATCCACATGGAAGTCTGCCCTGTGGGTCAGGTTGCCATCGAAGGGTTTCTCCCACTGTCCTGAATGAGGCAGTGGAGAGGGAAAGTAATGTAGTCATTCTATATCAACTTAGATTAGACCTTTTTTTAATGTGTCAATATGCACTATAATTGCCTTGCATTCTTTTGATATCTTTCAGACAGACTGGTTTTACATATTTTTCGCTCTGTCCTTGAACTCCTGCTGTGTCTCTGTGTATACATCAAAGCAGATGACCATCTGCATGTATGGTCTGTTCTCTTTGAGAGACTCTGTATGCATGTGTGTCTTACCTCTGAAGTAGACATAGTTGATCAGCACCAGGGCCATGTCAGCGTCCAGATCCTTAACAAGGTCTCTGATCTTGTCCTGTGTCTTTCTGGCAATGAATGTGTTGATCTCAGCTGTCGCCTCAGCAGTTTTGGTAAAGTCAACGTTGAAGATCTCACCAGAGTAGAAGTGCTTGATGTCCTTCAGGAACTTCTCCAGAGGATTGAAGCCAGAGCGAACTGCAACACCGTTACCGACATCCAGCAGCTGACTTTGCTGGCTGTGGCCAAGCATGTGGAAAAGATGCTCGTACGCTTCATTGACTTGGTCCTGGGTATGAGCACTGTAGCCCAAGGTAGAGAACAGCTGGCGGTGGGTTTCGCCACTGGCTCCCGTAGACAGCATGGACAGGGCGGTGGTGATGCCAAGCGGTGAGTAAAAGATGTTCTTTCCAGCTGCAGTGTTGGCACTCAGACTTTTATAGAGGGCAAAGCCAAAATCAGCGTTGGGAATGGACAGCTTGTGGCAGCTCATTTCTCCGTCATGGCTGTGGTCATGATCATGGTTATGGTCATGGTGGCCGTGGTGGTGTTCATGGTGGTCTGCCCAGACTGCAGCCAGCAGCAGTGCAACGATTGCACAACTTGCAAAGATCCCACGCATCTTTACAGCCTTTCCAGAGAAAATCATTCATTTGGTCAACCATTTGGATGATGATTTTTTTTTTAATGCAATGATAAATTTAGAGTCACTGAATGGTCCTATACCTTTGATTTAAACTGTTTAAACAGGACACATTGATATTATTTAGTCCTTAAGCACATTAGAAATTAAATGACAAATTATTATTATCATTATGATTTTTACCAATAAATAAAAATCTAAAACATCTACTTTTAAAGTGATTTATTTCAAAGTGCCATGCTTACCTTTACTGTCCTATTTGCTGCAGAAAGTTTGCCAGAAACTTCCCCATTATATACAGAAGCTCTGAGAGTCAGCTGACAGTTTGGTCAAACATTAACCAAGATCAGCCCCTATTCTCTGTCTTGTGCTAAGAGATATGTGACTGGACTGACGCAATATAACTCACTCAGCATTACATGGACAAAGCAATGGTGAGATAACAGGCTGTTTTATAATTGCATTTGTTTTCTAATGTATTGCATTGCGTGCCTCCATGCTAAAATGAGCCATTACATACAACATGCCAGGCAACTCCAGACTTTCAGCATACAGAGAAACATTGAAATACTTTCTTTCAAACTAAGAAGACATTCGAATTTCCTCTTAAAATTCGTTCTGAAATAAATTATTGCCATTCTTACTTTTCATATGTTAAATTCAATGCAGAACTACTGTGACAGTTGTCCATGAGATGTGATCTGTGCTGAGATGCACAGATCACAGAAAAAGCCCCTTAGTTTGCGACTAAAGCAACTCAAATTTAGTTGTACAAAGCCATACTTACATTATTGTCTGATTTCTTGTAAAAAAAAATCCAACATGAGCAGAAAGCATTAAGAATAACTATTAAAAAACTAAAAGGGATCAAGTTTATTTGTTGAAAATGGCATGCGCAAGTTTTGGGTTTGTACACATTTAAACATCAGACACTACACGAAGTGGCCGTCGAGTTGTCAAGCTACAAGTTACAAGGAGTTACAAGTTTCAAGAATGGAAAAAAGCTGCGAAAAAAAAGCAGCATAACTCACCTCTGGAGAGCCTACATTCTTCCTTTTGGTTCACGAACCTGAGATTTTCAAGGAGCCTGCTGGACTCTTATTGAGTAATAGGCTGACATTTCTGTTAGTTGTGATGGATCTGTTGTCCTATTCATCAAGCTATCCACTATTCATCATCTCCTCAGTGAGCTAAATATCATCTCGATATCTGCACAAGGCTGTCTGATGCTAAGGTAAAAATAAGCTCCTGTGCCAAGGCTACTAAATTCAACTGCAGCGTGAAAATGCAGCACTATTTTGCAAGAGTTTTCTTTCTGTGTCCTACATGCTCTTGTGCTCTTGCAAAGTAATTTCCGATAATTGCATAAGACGATAAAGAGATGTTACGGGAGGAAATGAGTGAAATAAATGACGAGAGAGAAAATGGTTTTATAATGGAAGAAAAGTGTTTTGTGTTTTTGCAAGAATAGCAGAGATTCAGTCGCAGGGATGGATCGCTCCCATTTCAGCGTCTTTTCATCATTTTGAGAAAAAGGGGAAATAAACCATAAATCACCCTGTAATGTTGGGAAAATTGGTGGTAAAACAAAACATACTCTGCAACTCCACTGAAATTGCTGGAAGTACATTTTCCCCCCAAATGATTTGCCATACTATTGGGGAAAATACAAACCAAAGTTGTTACATAATGTAAGTGAATGCAGCAATATATCAATGGCGAAAGAAAAAAAAGGACAAAAAGGAGACTGTAATGTTCACTTTAGTCTAGACATCTGTGGGATCAGTAATTCCCCCTGTGAGCGGGATGAGCCGTGTGACATTGTCGTAGATTATGAGCATGAATGGCCCGTTAAAGCCAATTCTCCGGGGGGGACATAGAAGTCCAGCTTGATGTCAGGTCTCCCCCTCATCCTGTGACTTGGTCTCTTCCACCTCCAGCATAACCTCATGAGGAGTCTGAGTGTAATGAAACAGAAAGAGGAGGAGTGAGAGAGCAGAGATAGAAAGAATACAGAATGAATGTGATGCATTAAAGAGAGAGAGGAGGGAAAAGTGTAGTTCAGCATATACATTGCATATATTTAATAAAAGTGAATATCAGATGTATAATATGTTTCTTGAAGGTCTCAACCAAGTGCTTACACATGCTGGTTTCAAGGAACTCCATTCCAACAAAGAGAAATAGTTTATTTTGCTTCACTCTTAACCTTGACGAGTTTCAGCATCATCTTCTGTGATATTCCTGAGAAGTCTGTTGTGACGGAGAAAATAGATGATATCCCAGAGTTCCTCGGGAGGCTTTCTAAAGTGTAGGATTTCACTGGTTGGGGAAAAGGATTTCTGCCCGCCTGTGAAAACAGCAATCAATGTTTGAATGGATTTGCTCCACGTTGTCTTGTTACAACTTGTGGGACCCCGTACTGCAGGCTCTCGCTCACTGATGTATAGAGAGCAGTAATTATTGCTGACTTAGAATCTACTCAGCATCATTCATCATGCTACCGAACAACAGAGAGCGACTGCAGGGGACCAGCGAGTGCGCTGTGACATGGATCAATACGCTGTACAACTCGGAGATAAGCAAGCCCGCTTTATAGAGGACATATACTGTACATGCACACACTCAAACCCTTATGGTGTGCCGTACGTGGTAACCTTTGGATTAGTATGCCCATGCACGTATGCACAGACTCAGACTGATGCAAGCTTCACCACTCAACCGTAAATATCCACAAAGTTAAAACAACCCTGCAATAAATACTACCTGTGGGTTGTTGAAGGGTCAGTTCTCACAAATTCCAAACAACAGTAAAAACAAACAACCCTTGCCCTTGTAGTTTTTAGCCAAACTCAACATTAATCGCCCGAGATTTGAGATCTTTTTCCCTCACATTTGTGCCTTCACCCAGTACTGTAGAGGTGAATGGAGTTCCATTTAGGCATTTAAAAATGACATTAAAAATCTGTTATAATATTTCTTTGCAGAAACTAGTGCGCTAATGACTCTCTTGGAACTACAGACCTCATTGTGGACA
>JAOXYL010000036.1:16161659-16175755 GCA_028564955.1 Terapon puta | reverse complement strand
GATATGGACAACAAGAGTTTTATTGTATACTACACCAGCTTTTCAGAGAATCCCAATTTCTTTTCAGGAAACATGCAACAAAGCCACTTCTCATGTCATAATTCAAGTTATGAAATTGTACAGTATTATAGAGTTTGCTGAGATAGTTGGAGCTAGTTTTTTTATTTTGAAAAAGGAAACTCATTTATATGATCTTTCTTCTGTGTTTTTCCAAGTTGGCAAAGAAACTGACATGCCCCTAAGTTTAGATTTATCACTTATCCTCATAAAATATTATTTTCAGTAACAAAAAACTTTGGATTTCTGCTGAATCGTACACTTCAAAGAGTCACAGAGCAGATAAAAACACCTCAGCTGTGATGAAAATGGTTGAATGAAATAAGGTGACATTCATAACATGCACATGTGTTTGTCTCTGTCACAGGTACCAGCAGATGATGCAGACCCTGAAAAACTCCATGATCATAGTGGTGGAGACTTTAATCAACAAGTTCGAGGAGGACCAGATGAGGAAGGAGGAAATGAACCGAGACAAGCAGCACAGTCAGTCCAACAGCCAGTACACTGATAACTGCTCCGATAGTGACTCCTCCTTCAACCAGGTCAGAGGAGCAGATGATAAATGACAATTTATCAATTCATTTTATTGCCTTTCCTGAATGTGTTGACAACAACTGTACCTTTCCATGGTAGACCGAATGTAGGTTAATGACTTAAAGTGACTCTTTTTGGATTTTGGTTTATGATAGATCATAATAACTGATGTTTCACTGTCTCCACTTTCCTCTCCAGAGTTACGCCTTCATCAGACAAGAGCAGCTGCAAGCCTTGGCTGAGAAACTTGACTCCAGCAGACCTAAAGAGGTAGAAAGGTTAACTTACATGCAGATGTTATGAAGTGGTACACTGCTGGCAAGCTGTAGAGTCACGTGCAGCACTGGGCCATAGATCAGCAGGTTCCAACTAGTCGCAAGATACATTTAAGGCTTTGTGAGATGATTAACAGAATTACCATCTATTGAAATACCAGTTAAATTGTTTGAGCTGCTATTGTCAGTAAGCATTACTCTGATCACGTCACTAAATGCATGCAGCTTTATGCGAGCAGATTTCTTGGTGAGAAACCAAACCAATCAGTGGCGAGTGAAGTATCAGGTCATTTTCAGTTGTCACAGAAGCTATGATGGTGACATGGATTTTATATTTCTGTAAACCGACTCAGCACAACCTGTGTTGATGTAATCTGTAGTTTTTCTGTTCCTGTTTATCATGGATGTAAATCAGCAGAAAGTTATCGAAGAAAGAAAATGGCCGTTCCTATCACTCTCTACAAAGCCCTAACTGATCTACTGTTTTGTGAATTGGTGGAAATAAGACCAAACACCAGACCTTTATGAAGAACCAGGCTGCGCATGTATAAGTAGCTGGTGATGGGCAGTAAACTTGGCTTTGTTTAATGAGGTCACAGGTCACAAAATTTGGGAATCTTTAATGGAAATGTGATTTAACAGTGCAGTTCAGGTGACGTGATGTAACTGTGTGCAGGTGCGCTGGCAGGCTCTCCAGGCCCTCTGCTGCGCCCCCCCGTCTGATGTACTGAGCTGTGAGAGCTGGAGCAGCCTGCGCAGGAACCTCTGCGCAGCTCTGACCGACCCCGACCTCAGCGTGAGTCTGCAGCAGCCTCTTCTACTCAGTAGTGAAGATAAATGGAAACCATTTACAGATAAATCAATAATAATCATTTTAATGAACAAGTCCAGCTTTTATAATTAATGATAACAAACATAAAACACTTGATATTCATCATCACATCCGATCCTGCCACGCCTACTTAATTGAGGAGGAAACAAGATAATGTGTCGTCCTTGATTATTATGAGCTTATTGGTAGCAAATATGCAGACCACTCTTTCAGGAGAGATTGAAAATCTTTTTTTCTATGATAATCCTTTTCAATTTCCTCTTATTATTTTTTCTTTTAAATTAACATTTAGGTATCATTTATTGATTATATGTACCAAATGATTTGTACGTGTCCTTATAACTCTCCCCCGCACCTCCATCAGGATAATGTACTGCAGTTCTTCGCTAAAAGCTTCTCCTCCTCTCCACTGAATGTGACACGAGAGATCTACACCAGCTTGGGTAGGCTGATCTGAATGGGCTGAGTTCATGTGCAGCACAGTTTTGAACTAAACAAAAAATTGAATGGTCGCTTTATTGATGCAGAGAAAAGATTTTCACCCACTTACTGGAATGCTATTATAATCTCGCCATTTCCACCTTGCAGCTGAGCTTCCTGCTCCAGCCTAAGCACAATGGTAGTAGCAATCAATGGAAATTTATTTTATTCTGAATAAATAATTCAGACCTCAATATTGAATGCTTTCATTGGAACTTTCCAGCTGTAAAATACAAGTTTTTATGTATTTTCTTACAATGATTATGATTGATTGAGTTGTTAAAAACAGTAAATTTATGGGTGAGTAAATTTATTGTGCACATGCTCCATTATGTATATGATTAACAATATTATCTTACATGTAATGCTTGATTTGCACTGCATTTGCAGTGTTAATGCCTTTTGCAGAGCCAGACGTGTGAATGTGTTGCATTTCTATTTATTTTTATTATTTCTTAATGACTTCTTCTAAAATGTAGTTTACCGTGTATATGATCACCAATATTGTCCTGCACATAATGTGTGATTTGTAAAGTGTGTTTTTCCTTTTTTAAAGCTAAAAGTGTAGAGTCAAGTTTCCTGTCTCACAAGTTAAGCTTTCCAAGTGGCTCAGCTACCATCGACATCAACAGACCTGAGATCAGTCGTCTTCTCAAACAGGTACAGCACCTTTTTATCTTGCTGTATTTAAAGTGAATCGAAATACGAACACATTCCATCGTTCTCTCTCCTTCTTTCTGTCTTTGCGGCCTCAGATTCGACTGATGAATGACTTTCAAAAGGAGGTGACGACCTTTTGGATCCGCCATCCTGAGAAGTGAGTTCTTGACGTGATATGTAGTTGGGGTTTGCAGGTCTCTCTCCACTTGTTTCCCCCCCTGCACCCAACAGTCACTATCTCAAATTACGCTGATTAATTTCAAGCAAAATGTGATGCAAAATATAAAAGCTTGGCACCTACACTGCTCAGTTCAGAACAACAAGGAAAATGGTGCACATGTCAAGCCATGCATGCTCTGCTATGTTTAGGTTTATCCCAGTCCAGACGTTTACTTTTCTTTCTCTAGTTACAGTCTTCTTTCTACCCTGCTTTAGATACATGGAGGAGGTAATAGAAAGCACCTTCTCCCTGCTCTCCTTCCATCACGAACATGGCTCAGCCTTGCCAGGGACAGAGAAAGTCCTGGAGCCCATTCATCTACTGGCCTTGCTGGATATCAAAGCTACCTGGTTTAAAAAGTGGATGGTGTGTATTGCAAATTGAGGTGTTTTTAGTTTGTGAATTTTAACACTATTGTGCTGTTGCATTCCTAAAATATCTCTCTTTCTCTCTTGTTCAAGCTGCACTCCTCTCATGTCCTCTGTTATTTTTTTTTTGTCTGTTATGGTTCCTCTCCCCCGCTCAGCACGGATACTACAGTAGGACTGTGGTACTCAGACTCCTGGAGAGAAAATACAAGCCTCTGGTGAGTGACTCGCTCAGTAATCAATATCTCCAAGCTCATTTTGTACTTCTGAGAGGTCTGGCAGCCTGAGTCAACTGCCAGAATGAGCACAAAAAGTCTGTCCAGGAGGCTTTCAGACCCACAACTTCATTTTAGCAACAGAAATCACTTTGCTGAGTAATTTCAGGAGAGACACAACTGAACATGAACTGGAGAAGGGTAGAAATCTGGTACAAATCCAGTCACTCTTTGAGGCAGATGATGACCTATTTCCACTTGTAAATGTTCTTGCCTTGATTTTCTGGATCCATCTGTGGCCCTCAGGCAGTAGCTAAATTTGCTCTTCTAGTTATTTTAGTTATGTATTCAGAGCGAAGACAGGTGGCGAGGGGGACGAGGACTCTCCTACAGACGGGCTGCATTTAACTGATGTCTACAGTGAAATGCTCATTTGTGTCTGTGTATTTGTGGGATGTGTTAAATTCACACAGCCAAACAGTGCAGGTCAATGTTGGAGTCTTTGAGACAAAGGGGCACAAGAGTTGACTGTCACCATGACATTTATGAATCGATTGTTTAATCCTAAACCTCCCTCTCATCACTTAATCCAACTTTCTAGAGGATTACTGTGGACTCTCCCGCCAAAGTAAATGTCAATAACTCTTCCAAAACTCTGTAAGCCTAAACTACTCTTGCATCAAAGTGCATTGTAATTCCATGAACACAGATTTAGATTCAATCGAATGGTCCCAGTCTTAAAACTCTTGATGAAGAGGTTCGATAAGAGGAGGCTACATCGACAATCTGAGTGAGTTCTTCGGTGAGCTTCTTGTTTTTCGCTCTTTTTAGCAGATTGGCACAGGAGGATTAGTATTTGTCATTTCTTTTTTTCATTTGCAGCTACTAGAACAACATGCATTGTTTTAATATTTATGTTTTTTAGATTGTAGCAGCCATTCTGCAGTGCCTCCATTACAGTGAGTCCTCTGAACATTTCACAAACGAGCCGACTGATCCTCAGTCAGCGGAGCAGCAGAACACTGGTGAGTGAGATCGTTCATGAACTTGTGATCTGTTCAGCTGATTTATGTTTTCTTTTAGGCGTATGCGATCCTCCCTCCGAGTCTCGCTCTGTGTGGTAAACATTAGCGCATTTGCAGTAATGCTGATTTAATGTGTCCTGTGAAACAAACCAAAAAAATAATACACTCAGGCTGAATTACTGTGAAAACCTAATGAGAAAGTAATGCTTCATTTGAAGCCTGTGGGTGTTAAATGTATTTGCACCTAGACTTTGCTGTCATCATTTATTCGGTTTCCCTAATGTGCACACGCTGCTCCTGCTGTCATTAAAACAGAGTTATGCAGAGAAAAAGAGCAGAGAGAAGAAATGAGACTGAAAAAAGACAAACAAAAGATAGTAATGGAGAGAAAGGAACTATAGAAGGTGGAAAAATGAACAGTTGTAAAATAAATTATTAAGCTGAAGCCAAAGCAGAGAGGTGAACAGGTCTACGAAAAAGATGCACCTGATGCACAATTATAAAAATATGATATCCTTGTTGTTTTTTATTAGCAAACAATGTTGTACAAAACATCTGGAGAGCTGCCTCATTTTATCACCTCAGTAGTTCTGTCTGTCCTCCAAGCCCCCCTCTATTTGGAGATAGTAACTGGGGTTTAAAACTCAGTCGTCACCTGTTTGTTAGATACATTTCACAGCCTTTCCTGCTCATATCTTCTTCAGTTTGCAGCAGCAGTTGTGGACATCGATTAAACAGTCACTAAAAACTATAAACGCCAAAGGTTATGACAAATATGTTCTTAGCTTTCTTTGGCTTGACCAAAATGCAGGAAAGTACCAAAAAAGGCAAAGGTGAAGACGACAGACAGTCTACCAGACTCAAAACAGAAAATTGAATTCTGAATGTTAAAGTCATGCATATTTTACATCTATGGTGAAGAATGTTCACCTGAACCTCAATAGATCAATGATTTCAAACTATTTGGATTTGATAAGAATCTTTGATGGAGAATTTGGAGTGAATGAAGCTGTTAACACTGGTAGAGACTGTTAGTCCTGTAAGTGCTGGGAAAAGCTCAGAAGTTATCATTTTATCACCTGAGGTCAACAATGAACCTCTACAGATGTGCAGTCACTCCCTTCCTCCACTCATCTGAGGGCATGGAAGTGTTGCACTGCATAATGAACAGAGAAAAGCATTTATTAAACTCACTTTAAAACCTTACAACAACAAAAAACAAACATACTTTTATGAAAAGGCTCTTAGTGTCTGATGGTGTCAGCTTTTGCTTATTTCTTAAGAAACAACATGTCCCATTAATCTCCCAGATTGTTTGTGTTTTTGAAATATTTGAATGAACTAAATCAACATTAAGAGTTTGGTGTTAAATGCTGCACACTCAGTTGCACATTTAATCGGGAAGATTCAGTAAATGAGAGAGGATGCAGTAGGTGTCTGTGTCAGTGTGTCGTCTCCTGTAAGCCAGCTGGCTCCTGGAGGCCGAACATTTCGACCTCGTCTTGGATGAGCGCCGACTCCCCTGTCACTGATACACTCTTTATAAAAGGGCAAGATTTTTTTTTTTACAAGCACCTCTTTTTCTTTCTGAACCTCAGAGGCACTGCAAGGTTGCCACAGACATTTTTGTTTTTCATTTGCCAGCCTCGTTCTTTTTCAGAGGCTTTCAAAGTTTCTTTAAAAAGCCCGTCCACCAGCAAGCGAGCCACCCAACGAGCTCTTACGGATGGTATTTTTATGTAATTTTTAGTTTCATAGTCAGCTGATGTCATGAAAAAGCCAAATAACATATTTAAATTATTTACCCTATTGTTGTGGATGTCAATTTTCAGCATCTCTTATTTTGAGTCTATGTTTTACAGCATACAATACATAATCTGTCAGCTGTTGGATACAGCAGCTTTCTCTTAGCTTTGCCCCCCCCAACATCTTTTCTTAATACCAGTAATGTTTGGACCTAGTGGAAAGTGGAAATAGGTCTAGACTCTAAATGTTTATTTTCTGTTAATGTTTCAGGTTCGACCCAGAGGAGCGTTTACACAGGAAAAGAGCTTGAATACGCCGTCTTTGTCCACTCGCTGTGTGTCCTGGGGAAACTCCTCATCTACACAAATGGAAGAAGGATATTTCCCGTCAAAGTGAGGAGGCGCAAAGGTACAACACTATGCAATATACTTTTAGGGTTAGATGAAAGGGCTGATACAACAATCACATCTGTCCATTAATATAAAGCAGATAAGCTGAGTTTAACACCAGGACTAGGTTAGTCTGGATAGTCTTACTCTGTTTTAAGGTAACAAAAGTGGACTCCCAACAACTCTAAAGCTAACTAATTAACACCTTACATCTCATCTGTCTAATCTATACAAAAAAACAGACTTGAAATGGACAACTAGTCATTTTATTGGACGCTATGTGAGGGACTATTTCTTGGGTGGGAGCGGTAACCTTCTTATGTCTCTCTGATCCTGGTTGAAAAATACTACACACATAACTTCTTGTTTCAAGGTTGTTGTTTTTACAGATGAAACAAACAAGATATAAATTGTTAGGTCTTTGTGGTGGATTCTGTTACCTTTTGTTGGGCTAATAATATCCCTGTTTTCAGTCGTTGTGCTAAGCTAGGCTTCTAGCTGTTCATGTAGCTTCATATTTACTTTAGAGACAGCAGTGTCAGTCACCTCATTTGACTCCACACCGCAGAACATTCTCAAAATGTCTAACTAGTCCTTTAATGTGTAAAGACTGTTTATTGTCTCTTTCTGGCAGCTGCAGGACTCTAAGGGATTCACAAAAGCTTTAAATGGCTTGGCGTTAAAGGGAACTTGGATGGCTTTACTTTATTGCCCTGTAGGCCGTCACCCCCCTCTTTGTGATTCTGCAACAAAACAATCCCTCCCATCATAATGGCAGATAATCTCATGTAAGGAATGTGTGTGATCAGATTACACATAGCACCGCTCCCACCAGTCCTCCTGAGCAGTGATTTTACTCCCTCCACCTCATCTTAATCACTGATAAAGTTTATGTAACTGCGACAACGATACGTAGGCAGCCCATTAAAGCAGACTCACTGTCTGCTGTCAGTGCTTTAAACAGTTTTATTTGACTACTGATCACTCTTCTCTTAGGTCAGATGTCAAACCACTGACGTTTAGACTCATCACATGGCCGACTCATCGGGTGCTGACTTGATGAGTTGGCACCATGATCAGCTTCTCACCCGTATATGTCACAATATGTCATGAGTTTTTCATAGTAGTTTGAGATTTTCTTTGGTCAAAAGGTCATCCGAACACTGCTTTATTTGATAAAAAATTTTTTTCATTCCATATTTTCTTTTTTTTTTTTCTTTTTTTGCAGTGACCTTTTGATTTAGATCATTTTTAATCACCTCTGTCACTGAAAGAGTCTGTGCCCTCTGATAGACGCACACAGAGCCAGCTGAAAGAGATTGAGTTTTGATTTATTGTCATATTTTTCACATTTAGGACGCCATTTAGGCTCCGTGCCAAGGATTTCAGTCCCTTCACACACTGTTAATGTCTCTAGTTCAAACAGTTTGGTAATGGCACTGCCATGAAGTCCACCATCATCCAGTGGATTGTAGCTTTACTTACATTCATTCAGCAGTTTTGAATTACAAAATGGGAAGTGTTTCTTGTGATGTATCATCTGTTAGAAACATGTATTACATTGTGTGTGTTACATTTACATTATATGATGTAGTATAGGGGTACTCACTCACAATTATTTTCATAGTCACTTATTTGAATGATGCATTGACTTGTTATTTTGAATATAAAATTCACAAAAATGGATATATCCTCAGATTCTTTGTTTTGTCCAACCAACAGTTCAAAAAAATCATATAAAACCTAAGAAAAGCGACACATCTTCACATTTTAGAACCAACAGATGTGGGAAATCTTAATGAATAGATAATAAATAGATTATGAAAATTGTGTCAGTGGATTTTATGTTAATTGACAAATGCTTTAATCCACTAATTGTTTTAGCTGTAATATGAATATGAAGTGTGCACTATGATATGTGATATGATATATAAAGCCCCTTTAGACATGTCTGTCATAAAATGTTTTTGTTACATTCAGCTGAAGTACAGATGTGTGATTTATCTTGATATCAAGCAAATGTAAAACACAGATACTAAAGCTCATCCCAGATGTTCAAGTTTTCGCAGCCTTGATCCACTTCCTCCTCCGCAGCACATTTTACTGTCACCGTCCAGATACTGAGGGACCCGACTGATTTACTTATTCATCGTGTCCTGCAGATCCAGTCACCCTGACAGACCTGATCGTCACCCTGATTAACATCATGTACCAACAGCCCAAACCTCTGCACCCTGACACCTCACACACAGGTGGGTCCCCTTCACACACACTGACACTCACACACACACACCTAGGTACAAACTGCGTCAGTGAGTTTCGGCTTGGTTTCTGTCCAGATTGCGAGTCTGGAATCAGAGACTGAAGGAACATAGTGAACCCTCCCTGTGAGGCATAACAGCGTCGCTCACACCATATCTTTTATCTCTTAACCTTGTACTGAGTCATGCAGTGCTCCGGTTGTCTCCTGGAAGACCTTGCTTTATTGCCCCATTCATTCTGCTGAATTACACTGCAGAAACTTCCCTGCCAGTGATCAATAGTGTCCCCCGCCTTGACTTTGTCAGTGAACCATCCTGTTTGGCTGCTGCAGGGAGTCGAATTGAGTCAGATTTATATTAATGTTTTACCCGTAGTCTGATGAGAATCACCTGCACCCCGTGTGAGAGGATATTCTGAATAGTGTCACGGTGCTTCGCAATGCAGTGTCAGAGGCAGACGTGGAATTAATAAAGTATGTGTGTGAGGGAGTCTTGGCTGGGTGACACTGAATATAAAGCTCCGTTAGGCTTTATTTAGGTATATCCAGTGTTTTAATACAGTTTCAGTATTTCTCCCAAAGCGTAACTTAACTGATTTTTTTTCTCAAAATATTTTTGCCACCAGTGGAAAGACTACTCATATCTCTTATTTAATTAAAAATATGATGATGTAAAATCATCATATAATTGAAGTGCATTCAAATTTATGCTTAAATGAAAATACATATGAATCATCAGCAAGCCATACTGTACCAAAAGTTAAAGAACTGTAAAGAATCACTACTTTCATACTGTTAAATTATTATGTATACTATCATTTGTCTTATGTGCTATAACCTGTAGGCAATCTTTCCATTTTTGGGCTCACCAGTGCAGGTTTATATGCCCCCATGATGATGATGTATGAAAATAAAATGCGTCTAAAATGCCTATAAAACTATAACAAAAAACTGGGGTGAAAAGCAGGACAATGTTTTTAGTGTCAGTCTTAAAGGATAAAAATATTATAAGATGACACAAATGTAATTCAGCTATAAAATACGCAGACACGGCTCTTACTCAAATCACATTTTAATTCAGCTGTATAAAGGTTACAGGCGATGATTTGTGTGTCCAGACTCCCTGTCACCCAGCGGTCTGTCCATGGAGGTGCTGTGGATGCTGTGTGAGAGGACAGAGTGTGCTGCAGAGTGTCTCTACCAGACCCCCGTGATAGAGACGCTGCTGACTCCTGTGATAGCTCTGCTCAATGGACAGCAGGTCAAACACTCCCACACACACACACACACACACATACAAACACATACACTAATGCAGTTGTGCTACATGCAACAACCACAGTGGAGATTTGTGAATCAAAATAGTTACTTCACAATATTTTAAGATTCAGAGTTACTAGTGATAGTCAATAAGAATGTAAACTACACCACCCTGCCTTACTCTATTTTGATCACTATTAACTCTCCTCAGTTATATAAAAAATTATTAGCCGTGAGAATAACAACAAAGAGAACGTTTATTGAATTGAAGTCTTCTCATGTTAAGAGGAAAACCAGTCCAATCACATCCTTGAATTAAAGTTGTGAGTTTTTTGGTTCTCTAAATTCTATTTCAGGGACTTTTACAACCTGCTGAGATTAAAATAACAGGGACGACACTATTAACACTTATGGTGCTGAAATGTTGAAACCTAACATTAGCTTGATTTATCCTTTAATCGGTAGCCTTAAATTTATAACGTTTTGTCTTATTTCCCCAAGGCATATCCAATCCTATTCTTGCCTATAAATTCAAAGTGTGGCCATGAACCTATTCTGACCTCAGCCATCATCATAAACCAAGTTTTTAAACTTTATTTCAACCCCGTATCTGAATCTTACATCGTTTTTAGAAGAGTAGATGTTCACTTTGCACAGCAGGACAGGCTTAGTCAAAAGTCAGCCTTTCAAAAACTGTTTTGTGAAAACATCACTCATGAGTTCCACCGTTGTAAATTTTCTCTACCTGTTTGTCCCTCCTGGGGATTCTGCCTTTTTCTGAAGCTGTTTGTAAATTTGTCTGTTTATTCTCCACGCTTTGCAGGCCAAATTAAAGTCTCCTGCAGCAGCACTGACTCTGATCGCTGATGTTCTGGCTCGTATCGCAAACACTGACAGAGGATTAGCTCTCTTCTTATATGAGGAAAATCTACTGGTAGCCCACAGTGAGAGGTGAGACGGTGTGATTGAACTGTGATTACATACAGAGTGTCATTTTGTATCTGTCATGGTAATGAATAAATTACATTTTCTGATTTAGCAAGAAGACTTCAATATAGATTTAAGTTTGCATAACAAATCCTCCTGGTTCTGCACAGAGAGCTGATTAGACCTGAGGATGTTGCTGGTTTTCAGCACAGCGATTATATCTGTGATCCGCTCGGGTGTCATTACAGCAAAAACTCCAACAAAGAATGTTTTATTAAAGACACCCAGGGTCACCAAAGTAGTTTTGTATGCTGTTATAATTGGCTGACCTTGACTAGTCTCTAATCTCTGTCTGTCCAACTTGAAACAACCGTTTGTTGTTGTGAATTAGCAAAAATACATTCGCCAAGGTTGATGCCACTGTGAGCACAGAACCATATTTTGATGAATGTGCTCTAGCCTGCCATTAATTCTTACATGTACCTCCACTGAGAAATATGTCATTAAAATGAGCATGCTATAAAAAAGTACACTAGGGATGTCTAGAAAAGTCAGGAATTTAGAGATCTAGTTCAGATAGAGACATTTTAATGAATTGAAACAATACAAATGGGTCACCTGCAGTTATAAAGAAATGTACGAGAAAGTATTTTAGATAAAAAAAACATCATTATTAACCCAGGAAGGGAAAGACTGAAAGGACAGCCAAAGTAAGTCAGATTGAGATCAGGACAGCTTGACTCTGTGTCCTTTGCACATTGTCACTTTTCTAAGCACAGAAGCTGCTATTACACACATCTGTCTGTTTTGTTTCTCTTGTCAGCATATCTCTCTCTCTCTGTGTTTCCCCTCTTTCTCTGCAGGACCTTTGCTGCTCATGTCATTGTACAGTTCACCCTCAGGCTGCTCGATAAGGAGCTGTCATCACTAAGTGAATCCGACGTCTCCCACACATTATGTGGAGCCTTTATCTTTGTCTGTAGGCAGATGTACAATACCTGTGAGGGTTTACAGGTTCTCAGACCCTACGGCCTGCACAAGGCTGTCGCCGCTGCCTGGAAAAAGGTACCTGAGATTCATTTTTCATTGTGACACTGATCAAAATTGATTTTTTTATGGCGGGAATTCACATGTTGACTATGGTTTCCATGCGTAGTTATAGAGAGGTAAAAATCTAAATAAAAAATATATTAAAAAGTTAATCAAAACACTGATTTCAGGAAATTTCTTGTGTTTGTTTTGCAGCCAATATTGTAGCAGCCTCCCTTGAAAGTGGTACATATGTAAAAAAATTACTGACATTGAATATTAAATCCATTATGCTTGTGGTTGTTTATCACAAGCAGATTTTGTAAATTCAAAATGAGACCATTTCATGGAGAGTGCTGCTGGACTAATCCACCCATAAAACATTGTAAAACGTGGTAGATACAATTTCTACAGATTTTTTTTTTCTTTCTAGAATATCTAATGGAGGTGTGTCCACATCTAATGAACACTTTCAATGGCTAGAATACACCTGTCATGTTTCATTTACTTGACCAATGTAGTGTTTTCCCTCTATTCATTCACTGCAGCAAGAAAAGTGCCACCACTGCAGAAGGAATTAACTAACCATTGTAATCTGCTTCAGTTCATTTTTGGAATACTTCTTTCTTTCTCACGACAAAGCATCAGAATCAGAATACCCTCACGGATATAGTTTGCGCTAAAAAATAAAACTGAAACACACATAACTGAAAACAAAACAGACCCGACTGAATGTGCAACCAAAACCAAAAATGACTCCAAAGCACTCAGCCAGGTGCAGAGGAAGTAAAGCAGATAGGAGACATCTTTAAATGTCTCAGACAAAGACAGCAAGCATACAGCCGCGTTCATGTCTAACCTCTTTATCAAAAACATCCATGTCAAAAATTAACCTGTCTGAGACATTTCCCCACTCACTTCCTTCAGACGACACCCAGTGTGTGTTAAATATTAATTATCACTCTGCACGTACTGCACCGTCAACATGTACTCTATGACGGTTTAAATCCAAGTACACACCTGTTTTTGTAGAATTACAGCGTAACTGCAGTGACGACCTCAGTCCACCCCAGATGAACGCACACCGGCACGGCCCCTAAAGTTTGTGAGAGGCATCTAAAAAAGATGTGTGAATTTTAATTAGGTCATGGGGGTAAAAACAGTGAGCAGTTAAAAGAATCGAGATGAATTTCAGTACACTCACCAAGTTTATTAAAGATGCACAGAGCACTAACATACAGTATGTTTCAACCAAACAGTGGGTCCTTTGGGATTACTCATTTCCTCATTATTGCATTTTTTTTAATACAGTTTCACTCAATTAAGATTTAGAATAATTTTTAAAAGTGAACAGTACCTGTTACATAATTCAAGTAATAAAAATGACAATGTCAAGATAAAATATTAATGACTGATTGCAGTTCAACAGTACAGTAATTAACAGAGTACAATCACAATAAATACACAGCAGGGTTAAACAATGAATTAAATGATATTACAACTGGATCAAAGAGTTTTCTGTGTACACTCAGAAGTTTCTCTCTATTAATCTGTGGAAAATATAGGCAGCTCCTTTTAGGTATAAAGTATAATGATATAAAATAGAATACAGATAGCATTGTTAGTTTAGATATATGCCCACATAAAAACACTGTCTTATTTTATTTCCAGACCAGTTCCTTGTCGGAAAGGGTCCCAACCCCGGTGCCTGGAGCCTCTGGTGGAACATCCACCCAGGAGCTGCAGAACACGTGAGGCTACATGCTGACGCGCGCACACACACACACACACACACACACACACACACACACACACA
>JAOXYL010000036.1:16143949-16158562 GCA_028564955.1 Terapon puta | reverse complement strand
AAATTTACAATTCTCCTTTTTGTCCAAAATAAAGCTTGGTTTGCTTCAAATTGGAGGCCCTCTTTTTTTTTTTTAGTTTATTTTTCTTTTTTAAATTATTGGTCCATCCAGTTCCAATATCTCATTCATTCTTGACTCATAAAAGCAAAAATTAGACACACAAAACACTGAAATATTGATTTAAATTTACATTAGTTTTATATTTCTCTGTGTGCTTTCTGTAGGTGAGTCGCTGCGAGAAGTTTGGATACGGGGTGATGGTGACACAGGTGGCGGCAACTGCTCCAGGGGTGGCAGCGTTACGCAGTTCAGGTACTAAAATACAGTCACTCACAAAAAAAAAAAACCCAAACAGTTACCAGCTGCTGCGCTTAAGGCTGGAGTCCCAGTAGTCCACATAAATCAGACAAGGAGCAGCCCGGGGAGCAACGTATTTGTCGGATTGTTTTTGACAAGGATAAGTAGATGAAGAAAGAGCGCGATGAGGCGTTATCTGTGGAGTTTTTTGTAAAGGCAGTATGTGATCGTGAGTGAATATCTGCTCGTAAAACACATTTTCAAGCAGATTAAATCATATCTGAATATATTCCACATATCAGGCACAGATAGTGGCATACAACAGGACAATTTGTAAGCATGTAAGTGTAAAATTGAATTGTAGATTTGCTGTTGTCAAATTGTACTACTTTGGGGCACCTGGGCAGCTGAATGTGTAAGATATATGCCTTGTAAATGCAATTTCCATGGTGTGAATCTATCTGGGGACCTTAGTTTCATGTCATCCCCTCTCTATCTCTTTTTCGCTCTCTCTCTCTCCCAATTCATATTTCATATCTCTCTCTACGGTCTCTTCTCAGCAAAGTCTGAGAAATTGTTGTAATATTTGAGCTATCCTATTTTGTGATATGTTGCTGTGTTGCTGTGTCACACACACACACACACACTCACAGACACAGAATCATAAAAGCTTTTGTATTTCCATATTCATTGACTGCTGGATTCATGTTGCGTTGCAGGTTTTGTGAGGGCACTGGTGGTGGAGCTGTGGTCCGTTCTTGAGTGCGGCAGCGAGGACGTCAGGGTGGTCCGTCCCAAACCGACACCCATGGACCCCATCGACAGGAGCTGCCTCAAGGTACTGAACTGGACTTGAACTGTGACTGTGTAAAGTCCCATGTCCTGTCGGCAGTTCATTGAAAACCACAACGTCGAAAGATGTAGGCTGTATTTTTAGATTTGGGACAAGTTTGGACAGGATGTTCAGGTTCAGTCCAGGACAGACTCAAACTTTCATTGGAAGCTCTGGTGTGTGTCTGCATGTGTGTGTGTGTGGTGCTGGCCTCTGACAGGAGCCAAGTCGTCTCTCTCAGTGAAACTAGCCAAGTGAATACGGACAGCCAGTGAAGTGTGAACTGTGCCCTGCCACTGGCGACTTTAAAGCTTGCCTTATCAGCGGGTCAGCTGCCAGGTTACACACACATACAGTCAGACCTTCAAGTTCATCCCAGCCAGCACATGGCAGCAGAGCCCCAGAGGCGAGTTTGTGCCGGAAACAGATAAAACGTGCAGTTAAAAATGTGCACGATCAAGTTCTGTGTCTTGAACATGCGTGAGACAAAACAAACATATTAACTCTGATGTGTACATAGTTTACACCTTTAGTGTGTTTAGAAATTTATTTCAATGTGTTGGATTTGTTTGTGTGTTGGCATAAATTAATATCACAAGCAGACAGACAAGAAAATCAGTAAAAAATCTTTAATGTACCTTTGAAATATCAAATAGAATTTGAGCCTCAGAAAAAAACACTTTTTATACATTTTTACAATCATAACAAAAGGCTTAAAGGCTTTGTTGTTCCTTTCAAGTTGCTTAATAGAAATAAAAAAGCACACTTTCATGTATGTGTTTGTGTGCGTACATGGTTATTCCCTGGGTTCCTTGATCCAGTGATGAGGGCAGGAGGACTTCCCGTGGTTCATCATTCTTCAGGCTACTGTTCACAGGTTAAGATGTAATTTCACAGTACAAGTGCCCACATGTGGCCAGTATTTTAATTATTTATGTCGATAAGATCTTTTCATCACGTTTGCTTTGTTTTTGCATCAGTTTAAATTTTCATCATGCAAAAACTACGTCTTGTTTCATCTGCTTTTTTTGTTATTTAAAGTTTATTTTTATCAGGATGTGCATCATTCGGGCAGTGCCGCATGAATTATCACTGCATTTATTGACCAAACTAGTTTTAGAGCCATTCCTGTGACATATATTTCTTAAAAATACACACATACAGCATATTAAACCACAGACAATAAATCGCATAATAACATTCAAGACTTTAAATCAAAGTTTATCTCTAATTTGACTTCTGTCTCTGTCTTGCTTGTTTCTTGACATCTTCCTCCAATTGTCTTTGTGTCTCTATTTCTGTCCTTACAGTCTTTCCTGTCCTTGGTCAACCTGCTCTCCTCCTCCCAGTCTGTGTGGGAGCTCCTGGGCCGGCAGCCTCTCGCCAACAAGAGCGAATACACCCTGAGAGAGATGCCAACCTCCATTCCTGTGAGCGTTTTTCACACTCTGTCATCCAGACTTCATGCAGTGCTTCTTTCGGCCATTTGAGGGCATGTTTGCGCTTTTATTTTGCCTTCAACCATCACCCACACATTTATTTTACCTTGCGACATCCCCCCTCCCTAAACACCCAAACCCACCGCGGCTGATGTACATTTTTCACCTTACTCATCGTGAATGTCTACACAGTTTTTGTTTTTGCACCATAACCGCCTCAGTCTTTTTCACAACTGCTCATTTTACTCCACAGGACCTGACTGACAGGCTGATTGCTGTGAATTCAGATGCGAAGATTAATTCCCTGTTTCACTATGAGCAGTCTCACACGTTTGGCCTGAGGTGAGATTGATATATTTTTTTCCCCATATTACTTAACTCTGGTGTGGAAGCACATGCTATCGGATTAGCACCTGGTGACTGCACACACGTCTGCACCCAAACACACACACACGCCCGCACAAACACACATGTACACACTTCAGCCTCTGGCGATATTAGACTGACACGGTTCTTTATGCTTTGATTACCCAGCACTGAAAGGCTGATGAAAGGATTTTTCTGGATAAGAGAGAAATAAGCTGGGCTGAAAGTGTGTGTGTGTGTGTGTGTGTATTTCTATATTTATGAAGAACAGACATCATAACAGGTGCCAAGGGTGGTTAAGGGGCTGAAGAAATTCCTCTAAAATTCCTTCAGCTTTTAGAAGGGGTTCATATTCGGGGTGAGGTTGCAGTATAAGTTAAAGCTGTCATACTGTACTGTATAAGTGACAATAACCGAAAAGGATTTTATAATATCTGATTGAGAGAAGTTGCACATTGTAGCTTAAAGGTTGGATTAAAGGTTAATGTACTCTGACTGAAGGAGCGAATGATTTAAAGCTTTACATACGCAGGTACGCCTGCATGTCAGTTCTGTGTTCGGCTCTCTGTTGGCTGCTGTGCGTTTGCTTTTTTTTTTGTTTTGTTTTTGAAAAGGCTTTCTGAATCACAATAGCTCTGACTTGTTTGGAGCCTGGCTGACTCACTCGCTCTCTCTGTGCCCGTCAGTCAGCCCACTCCTATTAACATCCAGAAGCCAAGTGAAAGAAACAAGAAGCTCTGTTCCTTCACCACGCAGACTGATGGATTAACTGACAAAGTCACTCTCTGCGCCTCCCTGCGGGTCGCTAAGTGTGTTAAATGTGGCCTTTTTACGATAAGTAAGTCATACCATGTTCACTTTGAGGTATAATTACCTTAATCCAACCATTTATGAGTGAATATGCTGTAATAATATTTGGCCAGAAACACAACAACATTTTATGTTCGATGGCTCCACACAGTTTTATATTTTATTGGCATGCATGGGAAAAGCATCCCACATAAACAGAATAAAAACAAACAACAAACCATGAATTTAAAAAAGGGTTACTAAAAGGCCTTAAAAATAGCAAAGCATCTCTCATAAAGTGGTAAGAGGTGGGTGAAATTTCACTCTCGCTCATATTTTCCAGGTTTTTGCCATCCTGTTGTTTGATTTTGTTCAAAATCACTTCACTTCAGAGCGCTACATGCCGCTGTGCTTCTACTTTATATGTTATTTTGTGGGTAATCTGTTCTTCAACACACACTCACATGACCTATAAGAAAAAAAACACCCAAAACTTTCGAACACAGCATGAGCCACAATAACATTGTGCCTGTTTCCATTTGATTTTCTGATTATCCATAGCCTGAAGGAATGTGGCAGTATGATATAGGAATGGAGCTTTATTGATCCCAGAGGGGGGAAATTGCATCAGTAAAGCAGCAACTTCACACAAGGACATCACACTGATTAATAAACAATGTGCCAGAAGAACGTATATAGAAAGAAAAGAAGAGTGCAAAAATGGGTCAAGATGAGAAATGGTTGTGAAGGTTTTATCATGTGTTTGTGTCTAATATAAAGTATATTGTGTGCGCTATTCCGATGTGTAATTATATGGTAGTGCAAGTAAAAGCACACACCGGGTATTAAATACACTTTCACAACTGGTAATTATGATCTTTGCATGGTAACTCACTAAATCAAACCAAACCAACCAAATCTCTCATGCGAAATAACCTAAACTGTTTCAGATTAGGCAGAAAATGTCATGTTCGTGCAGGACCCATTGCTCGTATTAAGAGACTGATTATGATGTGTATGTGTGTATATATGGCTTTTCACAGACAATTACAGAGTGGCAAACGATAGTAAAGGGATGTAAACAGCCAGTAAGCTCAGGAAGGTGGGGGCGTATAATATAGTTTGATGGCAGCTTAGAGGACAAACCAGGAGGGGCTCATTTACCACAGACCAGAAGAAGTTAGCTGAAACTTGTCCTGACACATACAGTACAAATATTGGATTATGAAGAAGTTCATATGTGAAGTTCTCTTTGTGACTTTTCTTGTTATGTTAGATTTTCACATAGCAGCAGTCAGATTTTTTCTGTGATGGGAAGCTGCTCTACAGGTTTATTGTTGTTTGCATTGTCTGGATTTATATTTAGTGGAGAACAGCGCTCCCTGCAGGTTAAAGGCCAACACAACATCCACAAACAACACAAATCTCTGATTTTACGTCAATATACAACCAGACTCAGTCATTTATTAAGCATCTTTTGGAGTTTACACACAGTTCAACATTTGTTTTCCAAGACCTCCCTTTCCTAATGCTCAGTTAAGCTCAGTGCCACTTCATCACCCTGTTTACTTATATTTTAATTATAACAAAGTTTTCTGAGACTCTACAAGTAAGGGATAAGATTCCCTTCTGAAGTTAAAACAACCTTTTTATCATGGCTGCTTGATTAAAGACAAAACCACTGACCAGACGCCGGACTTTCACAGGATCAAACAGTCACACATAATATGCACTGATCTTGTTTTTAATAAGTAGCCGCAATAAAACGATCATTTTTAACTTGTATTAAACAGAGGTGTACTCTAATGAAGTCCCCTGTTTTTGGAGAGATCAGTTCCCTTCCTTGTGGATAGGATTAGCATACCTGTATATCTGGAACACCTGCTCCTTTCTCATTATTGTCAGTTAAAAGAAGCTTTGCCTCCTCTGTGTGTCATTATTTTTCTGTTTCTTAATATGATGCCGGATCATTTTTATTAAACAGAATTACAGGTAGCACTTAAAAGTTATTAGGTTAGACACTCTGAAACCAAAGGCTGTGTTCCACAGATTTACCAGTTTCTATCTTTTTTGTATTTCCCACTGAGACATTAAGTGGGTTAGAAAAGCTCTAATTAGGCTGACAACGTGGCAACCAAACGCCTGTCTGATTAAAGACTCTTTTTGTACATATTACTGATAAATAGATGGCTCAAAAATGGAAGAAAGTAAAATGTGTGTTTACAGCTGAACTCGGTGTTATTAGCACAAAATGCCTTAATTCCCAGAGTATTAATGAGGTTTGAAATATGAATCTTGGAAAAAAAAACTCCACTTTGTCTCTGTATAAACCTTAAGATAAGAGACTCTTCACCTCAGGCTAAACATGGACAGTCACACACACTGCAGGCTCGTCGTCTGATTATGTGACTGCAGCAGACGGGTGGTGGTGGTGGTGGGGGGGGACCTGGCCTCAATAAATTGCACAGGTGTTGATCTATCACGTATGCCGCATAATGAATAATAGATAACAGCTCCAGGTTGTTCGTCTGTCGGCATGTGTTTCCTGTTTCCTCAAATGGAGCATACAAAAGGTCGATGGATTGTTTCCATGTGTATATTGTCTGATTCGATGTGGATTTGATTGTTATGTGGCTTTATTGCCGTATGAAATGACAAACTGTTGAAACTGTAGACATCCCATGTTTAGACAGATGCGAGAAATATGCTCATTGATGTATTTTATCCACAGAGGAACTTTAAGTAGCTGCGTATTTGTTCACTGCCAGTCAGAGGCCTCGTGCTTGTTTTTCATGCCGTTAAAAAAAATGGGTCACAAATATAACGGGGTAAAGGCTCAGTCATTTCCTAAAGGAGCTGGGCACTGTAGTTTCTGGCAAACATTACTCAAACATGAGTAAATAGTGCATTTATTTCCAGCTGCAGCTTTATACAAATTAATGCACAGCGAGCATTTATGTCAACATGACGGAAAAACATTGAACTGACTCAAAATAAACCACAGCACCCAGTTCACTGTATTTTAATGGAAATAGGACTGAACGGAGAAATAAGATATATCGAGTATTAGACTAGATTTGTAAGTAGGATCAGTTCAAGGTTATTTTTATTTTGCTGGGATTTGTTGACAGTAGCAAAACATCTAACTGTAAACTTAAACTGTAAGTCTCCTCCAACATATTCACTGCAGGTTTAATCACCGACACCACTGTCAAGCAAACATTCGCTGAGCATTCCTCAAGTGAAGCCCCCTTGAAAAAAAAAAAAAAAAGAAGAAAGAAACGCCACAATTTCCAACCCTCTTGATCTTCACAAGCTAATGAGAGCTAAAATCCCTCAGCCCTTTTCCTTGTTGCTAAAAGCCTCTTTGTTGTCATGGAAACCAGCACTCTTCCCCCCCGTTTTTTTTTTTCCCTTCATCCCCAGTCTGAATTGTTTGGATGCCTTTATTCTGCTCTCTCCGCTGTTGATGGCTCGGCATGTGCGCGCGCCGGTGCAGAACTTCACACATTTTAACCTGATTTTGTTAGAGGGTTGTTACGCGGGCGGCAGCATCACAGCTGAGCTCCGAACCGTAGGTATTATTACGAATATGGTCAAATGATGCCAGCAGTGAAGCGCATAACAAACCCTGACCACCTACGGAGGCTCTGTCACGGTGTTTATTGTAGCTGGAGCTTTAGAGCCGATGAAGATTCGGTTTGTATTGCAGGAGCATCGAGAGGTTGTGTGGTCAAGGTGAAGCCCTGACAGATGAGGAACTAAAAAAGATATAATACAGCTCAGGCAGGAACATCAGTGTTAAAGCCGAGACAAAACTTCAGTGGCAAGACAGAGAGTTATTTTGTCCTCAGTCGAATCCAACTGTAGCTGTCCCACCTCCCCAGACTAAGCAAACTAGATTAGAATAGATAATGAATAAATAAAAGACAATAAATATTTCAGAGTTCTATTTTGTGGCCACTGAGATGGACAACAAAGTGGAAAAAAAAGATGAATTTGCTGTGTTTCAGGCTTTGTTTCAGTAACTCCCTGCAGTATAGTACATTTTCATGGTGTCGTTGGGAGTTGCACGCAGTGTTAACGCCCAAATGAGGCCTCTAATTGATCTTTTGGGTGCACAGCCTGTGGGCTTTTCATACTGCTGCTTGGATATGTACAAATCATTAATTAAAGCAACTGTATTTATTTGTAAAAAAAAAAGAGGTTTAGTTAGCATTTTTCTCTATTTATACCATGTAAGCAGACCTTGCTAACGGTTTGAGGACGTACTAGTATTTATCATCCCCACTAATTTGTGATTATTCCTTCCTTGCAGAGATTTTTGCATTATTGCACCTTTTTAATGACTTAATGATTCCAGTACACCCTCCTGTTTGTCAGTGATATGAGCCTCCCAAATGGCAAAGTTGACCATTTGCATCTTATCTCAGGCATGACTAATCAATCAGAGGTGTGATCATCAGTCAGACTGGCAAGCAGATTACTGTTTTTGATTGGTTTACACATTAGTCCTCTGATGCATGTGGGCACATCATCAGGGGAGCAATCATCTGTCATAAATGGATGTTTCAATGCAAGTCTTTCAACGCAAGATAAAGCGAGTCCTTGTCAGCGTGAATGACAACAACTCGAGCTCTCAGATAAGACAGTGTGTAGTTTTTCAACCACCCGTCCTCTGTGTCCCCTTTGTGTCAGAGCGTAGACAGTCACTCTATGTCTTCTTTTCAAAGAGGAAATAATGTGGAAAAATTTAACATGGTCTTTCAGTTACTCTCCTGATCTGCAGCAATTTATGCCAAATTAGTTGCGCTGCCCCGTCGCACTATTTGTGTTGTTAATTAACCTTTACGCATTACCCACATTGGGTGTTTGGCGTCCCATGGAGCTAACTGCATTTTTAATTGTGCCCAGCCAGTCAAACTATCACTGAAGCCAAGCACTTTCTAAGTTCGAATCAAACACATAAAAATACCGAATTCAACAGTCAAATTTGTGTGACTGTGTCTATTAGAGGAGCCAAACTATTGAATTATATTGTGTGTCCTGCTGTTTTTTACAGAAAAGCCTCACTCTGGTTTGTCTCTACCTTGAATCATCCTGGGGAGTAAACATTGCTGTCTGTTCACAAAACACCTTTTCTTTACAAGGTTCATATAATAAATAAATGGAAATTGCTGAGTTAATTCATTGTTCATTGTTTAGTTGACTGACAGAAAAAATTATTTTGATAAGTGATTAATACCTCTAAGCAAAAATGCCAAAGATTCAACATTCGTATCAGCTGAATGAGCTAACAGGCCTCGACAGACACCAACAGGAAGAGATTCAGGCGTTATATGAAGCCCCAGTGAGCTCTGTGAGTTTTTCATTACTGCATCACTTGTCCTCTGTCGTGTCGCTCACTCAGCTCTTGAATCCGGCATTGGTTTCACTTCATTTAGTTTAAAAATTGATGCAGACCAAAACAAAACATTTTAGGGATGAGAGTCATTCTTCGTTGTCCATGTTGGACTCAACTGTCCACGAAATGTTTCTGTTTCTTTGGCTTGTGCCACCTGAAAGACTCATGTTAAAACCAATGTGAATGTTTGCTGGTTTTCTTTCTTGTAGTAAATCAGTAATCTTGATCTGGGAACTTGTGGTAGGTGTTTTACTTGTAGTATTTTGTGATGGTTTATAGATCAGGAGATTAACTGATAAAAAACAATTAGCAGATTAATTGATAATCAGAATAATAATTAGTTGTGCCCCGAGGATGAAACTTTAAAAAACAAAATCCCCAGTGCTTCTTTTAATGAGGTTGCCAACGACTTGCTACTCAGAGCAGCCAAACATTTTAAACTACCTTTTGATTGGGAAAGTCATGCTTCACCCCGCTTGATAAAAGGAGCCTATCAAAGAGACAAACTGGAAGTAGGCCCGGCTCTCCGTTGCTTTGTTTCAAGCAGGGCGAGGTCAGAAGGCCTGACAGACTCTCAGCCTCTTGCTGTGCCGCTGTCAGGATGAGTGAGTAGAGTTGTCAATCAAGCGGGAGTCCAAGCAACCGCCCGACACATCAGGAAAGGCAGCAGCTGCTTAAAAGAAGAGACGTTTTTCACAAGGACGACGCTCACCAAACACGAAAAGCTCAGCACAACCTCTCGTACGTCAGTACAAGAACACAGACTATCAAAAATTGAAATGACATTTTGTGAAAAGCGTGTTGTTACCCTGAATTACCCTGACATTTACACTTTTTTAATAGTGCAGCTTCTGTTTTTTTTCTTGTTTTATTTTGAAAAATGGTGGTAAAAAAACAGCAGTTAAAATGAAGGCTGTATGTTTGTGATATATTGGAAATTGCCAGCTGGGATTGGCTGCAGGACCGCTGCGACCCTCAAAAGCACGAGCAGTATAGAAAATGGATGGATAGAGGGATGCTTGCTGAGAGTTACATGAAACGATCAATAGCACTCTCATGTCTGTGTGTTAAGGATGAAGCTTGAGCTGGAATGGGATTAGGTTAGCCCAACATAAAGACTGGAGGGAAAGAAAAACAGCTAGCTAGATGTTATACTCTGTTATACTATATGCATTATTTCTTATTTATATCAATAGGTCAAAATGTGCAGTCTTTCTCTCACTTTGGGGTCAAACAGTCTAAAACTTTTACATCTCTGGTCCAACTGAGTGAGACATACTCGCTTTTTGACCCCTTATTCCATTATTTACACAAAGCTTGTTTCCTTGCTCGAGCACCACAGGTAACTTCATCGTCTTGGGAACAAAGTGATTTCCAAAATTTTTAACTATTCCTTTAAACCTAAAGCTCTGCGTTTTGGCAGTAAATAAAACAGCATGCAAAATAGAGAGGAATGCTTCCCACAACACCTGCACTAACACTGGCCTTATCAAAGTGCGAATAATTGGTTAAGTAACAACAACATACTCTACCTGACCTATTTGATAGATGACAGATATTAAAAAGTCCAATATAGCTACAATAGGTGCGTTGGTAAAGGGCAGGGCAGGCAGACAATAAACATTAACTAGATTGTTTCGGTCAGTGCTGCAGACTGGTGGCACACACAGGACCTTTCTTATAAGCACTTAAATTAAGTTTAAATTACGATACGCTCTGGTGCTGATGGGAGACGGCGGTGCAGGAGTGAAATTTAGTCATGGGACACTGGTTGCCTAGCTTGCTGCCTTTGGGATTTTTTATAAATATCCAACCTTTTTGTAATAAAAAATCAAACAAAACTTTGTCCAGTAGTAGCGCTGAAGTCACTGATGCATGGTGAAAAGATTGTGGGAAGCTCTTCTTTCTCTACAGGTGTTTGACAGTGAAAAACACACTGTAGTTTCTCAAAATGCTGCTGGAGCTCAACAGCCTGCTTGAGCCTAGTGTCATTACCAGCAACTGAAAATGAACCATGAAGCTTCCCCCAAAGGCTCCTACTTAACAAAGCTCACACTTTGCCACAGTGAGCTGGTGGCGGGATAAAAAAAAAAACTGTGTTGACTGATCCAGCACTTGCAGACACGAGAGGCCAGGGGAAATACAAAACAACCAACGTCCAAATGGGTTCTTCATCTGCAGTGGTTCTGGTGCCGCTGCTCTCGCTGCAGTATCTCAAAACGCCAGTCCTCTCTGCATTTTGATGTCTTGTTTGTTTGTGCGTGTCTCCACAGATTGCTCTGCGTGCTCTGCTGTAATCTGGACTCCTTTCTGCTGCTGGAGAGCCAGTACAACATCTGCTCCATGCTGCTGCAGAGTCAGAGGGAGAACGCCACTGAGCCGGACGCCAGCGAAGGGTACGCACCAACCAACACGCCGTTAGAAAAGTATGATGCTGTTTCAATGTTTTTTTTCAGTCCTAAACATTTCAGCCAAATCTACGATGGGAACAGTTTGATTTGATTAGATTCAAGGTTCAAGGTTTTTATTATGTGTGCAACAATTGCATGAAATAGTCACTGGCAGACAAACAGATATAGAGCTAAAATAAATGATAAACCTAATAATAAGATAAAATATAGACCTAACATATAGATGATACAACCAAATAAAATGTAGAACTGAAAATATACTAACTACAGTCGGAAATATCAGAAAGTCACTTTTGCCTTGTTGTTTTTTTTCCTTTAATGGGATTAGCTGACAATAAGACAAACGCTGAATCATTTAGTTTAATGGATTGTCATTTGAAAGGACAGAAATCTTTGTAACCAAAAGTTTCTTTTTACTGCTACAAACAAAACCTCCTCTCACTTACAGAAATAATTCAGCATTATGGGAAATGATTGATTTCCTATCTGAGAGAGATGAAAGAATGAATATCACTTTCACATATGTAAAACCATTGTTCATGTTTTTTTTGTTTGTTTGTTTGTTTTTAATGTTTTTTAAGTTAAATGCTGGAACTATTTCTTGACGAACAACAGTTGATCCTTCTGCCCAGTAATTTTGTGCAGCATCTCTGGCTACCAGCAGGTTGTCGCAGTCGATGAAAGCATGTTTTATTAAACGTCTCTTTTGAGGCACAGTGATACCAAGCCTGCTGTCATCACACCTAACTTTAAAGTACAATGTAATATACATATACCATTTTAATTTAATGAGCTTTAAAGGGTGTTGGTAATCATATTTGTGAATCAGGCAACTTGTTTAATCACGTTTTGATATCAGTTCTGTTCTTAACATATCACAAACTAGCTTAATATTGAGCTTTTCATTGAACTCTGAAAGGAAATACTTGGACTTCCTATACTTGGACATTAGCCTTTTAAGTTAGGTAGAAAGTTCAGGCTACTCCAGCCAGAGCTGAGCTGAAATAAAGGGAGTTATTTCAGACCTTTAGACATTTCAGTAGTTTCACACTCAACTGGTATGTAGTCATTTTCTCTCCTAGGTTCAGTAAAGGCTTTTTCTCCTCCGTACATCATCCTGATATGACAGAACGCTTTCAAATGTAATCATTGCTCAGGATGAGAAATTGTTTGTTTGTTTGCCTCGTCACAAATAAAATGAAATAAAGCGGAAAGAGAGTAAAAAGGCCATTTCTGAAAGTGGGTGTTCAAGAGCCCCTCTCTCTTGGTAATGGCTGGCAGAGCTGTGGCTGTTGGTTTTGAATGGAAATGGCCCTGAAATGCCAACTCGCATTGCATTTTGGAGAGTGATGACTTGTTAATTTATTCTCCTGTCTCCCTCTCCTGTCCTCTCTTTTCCTCGTTCTCTCATTATCATCACAGACATCATAATCACCCCCCCTTTTTTCTTATCTTCCTCCTGTTCAATGTTTACTTCACTCCTTGACATTTCATTTTTAATTTCCCCAACTTTTTTTTACATTTATTTCCCCTACTCTCTGATTTATTTCTCATCTGTCCTGTTCCGGTATTTTTTTTAATATTAATAACACCCAAATTCACCAAAACTTCTTTGTGTACATTTTATTCGACCCCAGCTGAGCTATGAGTGATAAACACTGAGAAATGTACTCAAATTAAATTTTGTGGCAAACAGAACGCTGTCCAAAAAAAATGTTTTTTTTACTTTATTACCTGTTTCAAGCCCAAATTGCTGCAGCCGTAAAAACTATCCACCGGGGCTGACACCCTTTGATCCTAAAGTGCCTTTATAATTGGAGTATTCTCTGATCTTATCTAAAATTCCAACATGGAGACCTTCTTTTGGTCTTTTCTTACTTTCCTCGCAGAAATTATACAGTCACAAAGTCATTCAGAGTCATCTGTACTGACACTTTTCAAAGAAAGTTATCTGAGCTGCATTAAATTGGGGAACATTTCTGTTAACTTAGTAAATTGTAGGTCATAATGATTTGCATGACATAAATATCTATGGGGCCAATAAAACTATGTTTACGTATGCATCGCCAACCCAAAGTCCATCTAAAGTCTCTCCTTTTTCTTCAAATGTCTTTCTCTGATGTGATATATTGTGGCACACGTCTGAAACTATTCATGAGCCTGAGTCCATTGTAATTTCTCTTGTTTATTTTGGTCCTTTGGCTCCGTCTCTGTCTAATCCTCCTTTCTTTTCTGTCAAATCTCCTCAGGGAGTTCATCATAGACAGCCTGTCAGTGGAGAGGAACCACGTGCTGGTTCGTGTTAGTTTGGTGGGAGGTCCGACTGAGAGGAAGCTTCCTCCTCGAGCACTGCAAGAGGTCAGCTAAACTCTACTCAATGTATTAACAAGTGGCCGGGGTGAACTAAATGCCTTTTTATTGTCAGTTTAGTAGCTGTATTTACATAAATCAGCTTTATTTCTGTGAAGATGTGATATATTGTAGATATTTCAGCATCCCCAGAATCTTAACAACTATCTTTTGTTGAAATGCTGTTTTCCTCAGTATTATTTAGGGCGAACAAACACATTGGCACCTGTTGGCATCATTATCCAGCTCTAAAGACTGATGCTAGCCTTTAATCACAATGCTAAGACGTTTTCCATTAACACAGACTGTCCTCACTGTGCTCATGATCCGACCCTCACCCCTTCGTTTCGATTCTGAGATTGTGATTTTATTTCAGATGAAACAAGTCCTGCTGATTACAAGCAGGATTTCAATCATTGTCTGATGCCTGCAGCCTTATTTACTCAGCATGTTTTGGGATAGGTATCAATTATTTAGGTGTTGTTTACACCGAACGCAAAATAGGAAACTAATTTACACTGAGGTCAAGGAACGGATATGAAGGTAATTTCTAAAGGGGAGAGTGTAAATTAGTTTACTGAGTGTTTCCTTCATGATTCTCGGGTCTCTTTTAGCCATCTCTCCTGTTAGTTGCAAGGGATGCAGGGATCAGAAAGCTCTTAAAGATGGACAGATTTTGTGTTAAGTTTACTAAACAAAGGAAAAATGAATCCACTCCTGGAGAGA
>JAOXYL010000036.1:16022840-16034727 GCA_028564955.1 Terapon puta | reverse complement strand
ACCGCCGCTCAGCCTGACGTCGTAAACCGCTCGCAAACACATCATCGGCCGCGCACGCAGAGGCGAAACAAGATGTCTTTGTTCCGTCAGATTTCGTGTCGGCGGCAGTTTTCTCAGTCGGCCCTAACAACTGTATCGAGACGGTGAATCCAGCCTCATAAATAGTTTCATGTGAATTACCCGCGGGCGCTGATATTGACTTGCAAAAATGAGCTAGGGTCCGCCATGTTGCAATAAACCAGACGCGCTTTTTTTTTTTCCCCTTCTTGTTTTTGTACACTCATACACAAACACACTCACACACACACGCAGCAAGCCTAACCAAATGTAATTTACCAGCTGCTTTCTAATGGGGCTTCATCTTTCAATATAAATGTTAATAATCTATGATTACTCTCCGCGCTGCAACACAGGGAGCCGAGGGTTTCTTTCATGTATTTATGGAAGTTTCTCTCCCTCTCTCTCTGCCTCTCTTTTTCACTTCATCTCTTGCTTTTGGGAAAATGTTTTTGAATACAGACATCAAGCGAGAGATTTCGCCTTTTTGTTTTCCACCAGCATGGAGGGAGATGGCTGTCGGAGCGGCTCTATGCGTCGTTAACCCCCATTCTTTGTGTTAATCATCTGTTTAGTGTTGTTTCATGGATTTCTTATGGTTTTGAATCCTGGCAAACTGGGAATAAATGCATTAATAATGTGGTAAAGCATTATCAAAGCATGAATCAGGGAAGCAGAGCTGTCAACACCAAACCAAAATGAAAAAAAAAACACATCCTCCAATTTAACAGACTTGAGAATTAAGTTCAAAATCAGCTCTGGGGTTGTTATTGAAAGGAAATATTTATTACACATTATTCATGCCGTTATTCATATTCATATGGCATATATATCAAACAGCTGATTGGCAGAGTGCACCCGCCTGTGAGCACACAAAGTCGTTATAAATTAATGGCAGCAGAGAGAAACAGAAAGAAACTGAAGATGGTCAAAAAAGATCCCGTTCTAAATATTCTGGCATGAAACGTTTTAGATTTAAGGGTCTGTCTGCTGCACCTCAGATTGGTCTGATCGCATGTCTTGCTGACTGAGCTCTGTACTCGGACAGACTATCCGACATCAATACTTTTTTGAGACATTTTTGCGTCTGTGTCCCTAAAGTTGCTGTTTAATAAATCTCGTCTACTTATTCTCTGGTCGGACTCTCCATAATCAGAAAGCCAGGAAGCGTAACAGGTGTATTTGGAAATATTTTATAAAGCCGGAGTCCTTGAAATGACTGAGTAACGGTGAGTCTTACGCCTCCGCGCTGAGATGTTGCGATGCTTGGGTTGAGAAAAGCACACTAATTGCAACGATTTTCATCAGGTTTGTCTTATTTTTCTCACTGGAAAAAATAAATAAATAAAAGGTAACGTATTTCATCAGAATAAGCCAACAAGCCTTCCAAAATAAACGGCAAAATAGATCAGACATTTAAAGACATCACCTATCCAGAACAGTACACCCTATATAACTTTTTTTCTGATGCCCCCAATGACAAGACGACGTCCTTTGTCCTTCCAAAACCTGCAAACACAAACTGAAAGTATAATGCAGCTGCAGAAACCCCCCCAAAAAACTGTGCGAGGGTTGGAAGAAGACGAGGGTTTGGGTTAAAATAAGCACTTGGTGAAGGTTGTGGTCTTGGAGTTGGTATCAAATCTCCTCTTTGGCTTTTTACTCCCCCCTCCTTTCCTCCCGGTGGACAAGTCTACAGCTGTTAGAGATCTTTGTCACTTGTAAATAAACACATGTTGTTTCCAAGCGCTGAGTGATGCTGGCATAGTCAGGCATAGATGGATGGATAGATAGGGCACTTCGCTATCTCCAAAGGGAAATTGCCGCTACACAGCCAGATGGTAAAGTAGGTTTGTAGGAGACATTACTTACACTGAGGCATAAAAAAAACATTGTTTTTGTGCTGTTGCCCAAACTAAGATGTCGGTACTTTGAATCCAAGCACCAATATCAGCACTGCTGAAAGTTTTGCGAAAAAAATTCACAATATCCCTTTAAACCCCGAAGGCGCACATACTGTACTTGCCATAAAGTGAATATGGAAGCTATCTCCATCCCATTTATTTTCCATTTGTCAGTGTCTGAGTGAGGTTATAATAGCTTGGTTAAGAGCCACATTAGCAGGATGTGGCGCGACAAAGCTATGGATTAATTCTCTCTGATCCCTCGCTGTCAGGCCCATTAAAATGTATGCAATTTGGTATTATCTCCGGTGCCATGCTTGCCTGTCTGCTCCACGTGGCGGGGACTGAGTTAAAAATGATTCTGAATGTATCAGGGCCTCATTTGCCGTGTTTAATGACTCACCGAGTCCTCTGTTTTTCTTTCCCGGTCTTTTCGCCTCCTCTTCCCCTCTACCCTCTGTAAAAATAAAGATAAGGCATGCCTATCATTCCCACGAACCTGTCAATCATCATTCACCGCTGAAATTACCTTTCCGCCGCCTCGCTCCGGCTCTGTGGAGGGTAGAGCGGCCTACCTTCATGTCTACCTGTAGATATTCTGCTCCAACCACCGCCATCTATTCTTTTTCCGAGAGGGAGCAGACAGTCCAGCCGCCACCTGCATTTTCTCTTTATAAAAACTTATGTCAAGAACTTTGTGGTAGAATGAGGTAATATCGTCTGCGGCGCCTGCCTGCACACTGCCCGTGGAATTTCATGTCACCCAAAATATTAAAAATGTGCTCAGACTTCTGAAGTTCTGCACTTTGATTTATAAAGTTGGTGTTGGTATATGGTGTTTGCTTGTATTGACTTTTTATTAAAAAGAGGATTTTTTCAGTGTAAATGGCTTCTGATATGACGAACATGATGCAGGTTGATTCATTACAAATAATTAGCACTACTTATGTTGGTCATTTAATTGGAAGCCACCAGAGTGACCCAAATTAAACTCAACATTAGTGGTTTCATCCATATTTGCTTTACCTCGGATGGGAAATTTGATGAGTCGACTAAATGTCCTAATGTAAAGACTATAATTAACCAATCATTCATAGTAATTCCATTGTGTTGCCACATTAGTGTAAATCAGGTTCTTTCTCCTGTCTGACTCAATGGAAAATCATCCAAACATACAGGCAGTATCTCCCAGAGTTACTGAGGTCTGATTCACCAAATGCAGCCTGGAGAAACATTTCAGCAGTGTTACAACCGCCTGCCTTTAGCAGAAGCATACCTCTGCATATTTATTGTGATGTGCAGCACAAAAGTGGCACGTTCCAAGACTTTCTGGAGACTTGTGGAGTTTGCATATTCTCATTGTTTTCCCACCAGGAGGGCTGATGTCTTCCGGGGTCAGTGAAATGAAATAGTTCATAACGTGTCGCCTGTCTACTTCTAAAAGGCAGAGGACTTTTTACTTCATCTGACCAGCCACACAGGCAGGATAAGACCTTGTTGGTTTCATAAAGTCACAAAAAATGTAGAACACTGCCCCTCCGACTCCAGAGAGGCACTTTGTTGGAGTATACTGAGATACTTGATGGGCCAGTAAACTCAACAGAGATGTTTGAATGGTGGAATAGTTTTGCAAACCTCCTCCCGTCGCACCTTCCTGACGTCAGATTTCTGTAACTTTCCCAAACTGACAATCAAACATGCTCGTCCAGTTCACGTCATCATGGCCCAGCTGTGCAGAGGCGATAGACCACCTGCGTTTGAATGAGTGTGAAGGGAGTAAGGATTTATCTTTACAAGCCCTGAAATAGAAATCCCATATAAGAGAAAGCATTTGGTTTTATTAAGTTTTAGTAAGCTGAAAGGTTTGTTTTTTTTAGGTTGGATAAATCTAAGCCATGCACCATGTGGAGTATATTCATTGAAAGCTGGTGCGGCTGGTTGTGGATCGTCCCAACAAACATCCGGTGTGTGATGACAGCACGACAGCCGAGCTCTGATCACAGCCTATGAGTTCATCTCAGAGACAATCCCATATTTCAGTCCAGAAATAGCCGCCTTCAAAAACCTGTGCTGGTCTAATAGCAGTTTGAACTGTACTCAATGCAGAATCTGCTCATTATCTCGGGCTTGGAAAAAAAGAAAATCACATTTTTCATGTCACGTTGGTGTGAAAGATACGGAACGGAGGCAGAGTGGACTGTACAATGATCACAGCGCTGAAAATAATGTGGCTGGATGAGCAGCGGAGAGCGAATCTGCTGATTAAGAGCTGGCAGTTCGCTCGTTCTCACTCACGGTGACACGTCTTCCCTCCTCGTACATTTGATGTCTTCAGCATGGACTCAGTCAACAGAAGACCCAAACACATCACATGTTACAGTACTTCCACAAAGAAATGGTGAATGAACTGCTTGAGATAATTGCCAATTTCAGACATTAAATTAATTACAATGAAGTGCATCCCTTTACTAATTATCATAAAACTACTCTACTGTAAAATAATATAAGAATATATAATTATTCTATTATATTCTACACTAATTCCCAGATTGATTTCCCTCAAACCTAAATAATTGCTGTTTTTGTCATTTTAATGTTCATCTTGACCACGCACAAACAAAAGACACTCACACAACACAACAGAGAAATAAAGGTTATACTCCTGGGTCATGCTGGGCCCTGTAATCTACAGAGAGTAACTATCATCTTCAGGCATAAAAACATATGCAGCTTTTGGATAATTTCCCTTTTTCTTACAGCAGACAGATGGTTTAACGGCTGGCCATCTTAACCACAAGCTTCTACATGTGTCTGCGAACATGATGTGTAGGAATCTGTTCGTTCGGGCTTTGCACTGAAGGTTGTAAGACTGACAAAGATGCCAACCAATAAAAAAGGGATAAGAAACCACTGCCTCTTGTTATGTTATGTTGACTTTATATTCGAGCACTTCTAGCTGAAATTCAACTCAAGGAAATATAGGAAGTAAAACCTGAAGGAAATGACTTTTTTTATGTGGAACATGAGTTTGAAGGCTCTTATTCGAGCTGGACGAACCCTGACCACCCTGTGTGGTCAAGTGGAAACAGCTTCTCATTAAGCACATCTTACGCACACAAGACACATAATTAATAGATGATTGTCGTAATTAGAACTCAAGATGGTAAAGAATACATAATGTGCAAAAGCTTTGGGGGTTACTTATTATCTTCGGTGACTGTATAATTAATACGAGTCCTACAAGAAGCCCATGCTGTAATCATGATGAATTATCATACGTGTCATGTCTGGCCATGTGATGATATTCTAATCACATAAGCATAGCGTATTAGAATATCTTCAGGCTACAACAACACACTTACGCTGAATAGCTGTACACTCCTGTATCCCTTTACTGTGCTTATAAACAACTTGCCTGGGTAATCTTAGAAGGATTACTGCCATCACTGAAGGGTGGAATATAAATTGTTGTAATAATCAGCTGTCCAAACTCTATTTAGAGATAATAAGGGGATGCAATAGAGGATGTAATAGGCTTACCTCTAACTTCACATCTTTGTCCTTGATGTTAACAGAACAGTGGCACTCATTAGGCATGAGCAAATCCCTCGTGTCATTATTTCTCTAGTGATGGCAAAAATCACAGTCTGCGAAGTGATAATAATGCCACCGCACATCCTAAAGAGCATCATCACATAGTTAAAAAGTAAGTCCCCACTAAACTCGAGCAGTATCCACCAATGGGTCTATAACTTTCGAGGCAGAATAAGGTGCTCTCATAAAAATTAAACCAGCCCCCTCCAGGTCCTGAGTGTACCTACACAGATACTGTCAAGGCTTTGGTGTTGATCAAAGATGGCACAAACAGCACGGAAATAAAGTATTTTGCTCTGTTTTGTAAGATTTAGAAATGACTGTCAAAGTAAATTTAATAAGTTCTTGCTGTGTGGTGGGGAACTTGTTTGTGCTCCTTGATGGAAAAAAGGGGCATGAGAGGTAACTGCTGCAAACAGAGATGATCTTAGAAACTGACTTTACATGTTTTTTAATACACGGCCTGTCAAGGTTTCCGACTCTTAAGTCCTTTGAATGGTGAAGCACTGACATGGAGCAGGCTTTAACTAAGGCCTAGGAAACCTGCAGAAACAGGACAAAATCTAAAAAGTCAAGTCTGATGCTATGGATATCAAACAAATACCCAGTTTATTTTAAACTTGCATCACCTTTTTCCACTTTTACTCTAAGGATGCCAACAGTTTTGTATCTGAAAACACAGTATGTTCACATCTTTTCTCTGTTATTTTCCCTGCTGATAATACATTTCTCTATTTCATCTAGACCTCTGTTTTCTTAGTGTCTCCTGACCTTCACTGTTTAAATCCTTTACAGCCCAGAAGAAAAGTTTTAGTATCCCTGCAGATGGTAATTCATTCCTATTTTTTGCAGAATAATTAAGCAAAATAGATTCACAAAGTCAGACAAATACACACACAAAGATCCTGTTTGGAAATAAAACAGTACATGTCTTTGTAGAGGAGCGAATGTTTGGAGATGACACAGCTATAGCACAACGCCGGGCTAAAAAACTGAACCCTGAGCTGATTCATCCAGGCCCTTTCCTGGCTCAGGCCCAGCATCTCTAAAGATTCAAGCGGCAGGTACCAACAGGCTAAACAAGGCGGCACAGACATCCTACTCCCTGGTGGTTAACTTCAGCTCATCCTGGAGGATCCCTGGGTTTTCTCGGGGCAGATGGCATTGGCTGCGCTGTGGATTTGTGCCAGGTTCTCACATTTTGGACATGCCAAGAATATCCAAACTGGGAAACATCCGGGGTTTTATCAAGGCTTTCCAAGGTTATCTTTGATGTTGTGCCGATTACCAGGCATATGCACGATCGTCTCTCTGATCAAATGTTTGTTATGGACACGACTAGCACATTTAATGACAAACCGCCACCTTGTTTCACATGACGGTCCTCTATTAAAAGAGCTATTAAAAACCCAGGTGGTGCCCTTTTCCGTGACACCGTGAAAGGACACAAAGGCTGAATACTTTGTAGGAACCAACAAAGTCAAACCTTTCAACCCGTTTCTTCCTTTATCTTCCCTCCAAGCAATACTTTAACGTTTCTCTGTAGCCTTGAAGCATTAAAAGCTCCAGTAATACTTGAGCTCCCTGGTGCTTATAGCTTTAATGGATGACCCTGAAGGCCACATGCTCCAAGTGTTGCTATAGCTTTGATAATTGACGAGTCAGTGAAGTTATGCCAGACCCTCCACCATTAAAAAGAAGCACTCCGTAATCACCCAGGCCCAAATTTTTTGTCATTTTTCCAATGTAGGGATCAATATCCTTTCTACACTTCATGTCGGCAAAATCACACAGTGTATAGCAGAAAGCTTAATTTGATTTTCAACTTTCAGTCACTCCATTTCCCCCCACACTAACCGATAAAAGGCTTTTTGAAGCAGGAACCGACCGCGGCTTTAAAGTCTGTCCAATTCATTCTGATTACTTGTGCTGTTTTCAAAGTTTGCTGGAAAAGGTCCCAGTACTTAGTCATCCTGTTTAGTTGTAAAAGCTTGTCCCAAGTCGCGCTAGACACTCATCAAAAACCACAAAATCCCATTTCAAGCAACCCAAGACGCCACAGAAGACAACGATTTTTTGGTTATCTCAACTTTGATGCTTTTTTTACATTTATTTTTTGTTTATTTATTCCATCTGGATGTACACGTCTTTCCTTCTGATGCTGGTTCGGTAGCAAAACACGGCGCTCTGCAGAATGGCTCCCCAAAGTCCAATTCAGCCCCTTCCAGACTTTCTACCCAATCATCACCATCGCAGCTCTCCTTTGGGGACATGGACAATCAATTCTCATCTACTAGCAGAAGTCGGTATTCTAATTAAAATGCTGGAGAAATTCCATGGCAACCCCGTCTTTCCTGAAGCGTCTCGCCCAGCTTTCGCTCAACGCGCTGAGTCACTCTCACCATTTGAAAGCCTTGGTTCTATATGATGAAGAAAATCCAATCCGGTCCCTCCATTTCCAGTTGCAACGTTCAACATTCAAGCTCTCCCATAGATGACTTCATAAATGTTTCACGACTCGCTGTCATTAATAGCCTCGCCTCTGGCACCGTCTCTTCATATTGGACAGATCTGAATTCCTCCCGCTTCTTCTACAATTGAGTTAACCTCATTTTTACCTCCTTTAACCTTGTCACACTGCCTTCATTTGTCTCTCATCGTTTTTTTTTCCTTTTCTTGAAGTCATTGAAGTCTTCCCCCGAGTGAAATCAGTTTCTTTTCTAATCCACAGATATCCTTGTCTGAACTTCGACGCACTCCCAGCTGTCATTAGTCATCCATGACTTTCGACATCAAATGCTGGGGCCCTACTTTATATAAGCACCACCCTACATACACTACCCCAGACACTTTCCTGTACATATGTTCCATCGGTTATAATTAGATATCAAATTTTAACTATTTAGTACATATCAGAGCACTTTTATTTGTAGTGGCAGAGCGCGCTATTACCACACTGGAGGTTTTCCAGTGAGATTTCCTGGCGAACGATGCAGCGTGTAAAACATTTCAATATCTTGTCATTTAACGTTTACCTGTCGCTGTCCTTACACTATCAGAGCTAATAAATAAGCTGCTAATACAAAATAAATATCTTACTTAAGCCGCTCATTAAAACTGGTAAAACAGAGGTTGTCTGCGGTGGTCGTTTTCAGGAATCTTTCAACCATTTTAAATTAGTGCAAACAAGGAAGAAGCTGCCATGTGAAAAGCTGCAGTCAGAAACCAGCATGTCTAACTCCCAAGTAAAGCGTCCATCTTCACCGCGCCCTCCTGTTGTGAGGGAAAACGACTCGCACAGTGCTCAGCGGGACGTCAGATCACAGTCGCAATTATTTTTGACTGCTGTTTATTAAGACAACAACTCTGCGTGGCTGTGGCGCTGACGGAAACAGGCCGGTTGATCTTCAGATGGATTTCAGCTTCCGTAGCTGCTCAAGTGTTTCAGGCATTTGCTGCAATGTTAAAACGCACTTCCTGTTACCGTGGTAATAACAGCGTCGCCACACCAACTGTGACTGGAATCAAATTTTATTTATTAAATTTGTTTATTAATATTTTGCATTAATGAGCAGAACAATCAAACTATGAGATAAAAATGAGGAAATTAACAATTAGTGGATGAGTCAGTGGGCATATGCGATGTGCAATACACTTCACTATTTTTCACTTTTTCTACTTGAGATAATATATTATAATATTATATCTTAAATGGATATTCTCTCAGTACTATGTACAGGTATTGTTATAATTCTTTTTTTTTAGATTTTTATGCTGAATCTTATTTTTTATCTTCTTCTTCTCTGTCTTGCATTTCCTACTATTTAATTCCACTGTGTGTTTCACTGTTGTTACGATCAATAAATCATTATTATATTATCAATCAATAACAGAAGTTTGTGAGTTGAATACTGTTGTCTTTCTTCACATGTGTTAGTATATCACACTGGGACTTGGAAAGGGAATGTTTCATTAATGACTGTTACACATTTTTTACAGTGTGACCTTTACTTCTACATGATGTTTCACATAGGTGTTACACAGATCTATTTCTGGTTTCACAAGCTGAATTTGCTCACAGACACCAGAGCTGTAGTTAAAAAAAAAAAAAAAAGTCTACCATCTTCACCAAAGGCTTTGTTTGTGTGTGACAGAGTCGTCTACCCTGAGGGGCGCATTTCCTGTTCAGCATCCACGCCTGCCTACCTGAAAGCTCCCCTCCTGTCAACGCGTCATGCCCAATCAGACAAAACCTCGGCTTTCTAAGACGGACGCGACGAACTCCATCTCACGTTCCCCGTTCTCCCTTCCAACTTTTCACCCCGCCGACAAATCTCCTGTTTTTTTTTTAAAGAACTATATCTGCGCCTTGAAACCTTGAAACTACTTCAGAGCAGCCAACCAGCCGGAGTGCGTGCAGAAGGCTGACGGGGAGGTCCGCACATTTTCCGGTTTGGTGTCAAAGCTGACAGCCCGTCAAGAGAAAACTGCGGCGGATTAGACAGAACAAGGAAGCACCTACGCAGACACAAACACACCATTAAAAGCATTTTCTGACAATACAGCGGCTAATAGGCCGCGCAAGCACACACACACATGGTTAAACTGCTTTCTTCTGAAACTCCAGTGGGCGCACACACAAAAACACACAGATACACACATATTGGTATTCTGGTGTAGTGCTGCACTGGGAGGGTAAAGAAAGACAAGTTTGACTGACCTCTTTAGCTGACCTATAAGATAACCTTTCTTGTGTGTGTGACTGTGTGTGAGTGTGTGAGTGTGTGTGTGTTCTGCAGCCTGAAATAACCAGCCAGTGTGTTAAACAGTCAAATGGTGAAGGTCATGATTTGCAAGGACTGCTAAATCCACAGAGCTGATGTCTCACTGACAGGGAAATACTCCATTAAATGATTAAATCCAATCAGAAAACACCATAGATGACGGACAGATTATAACTTATGAAGGCCTTACAAGGTCTTCAGCTGTTTAACATTACATTAAAAGATATAGTCTTGAACATTTTCATTTAAAGAAATCTCTGTTAAGTCTCTGTCTATCGCTGAATGAGGTAACACAGTGGCGAGTGAGTGGACAGCTCTTGTATCTCTTGGATTATGACTCAGGGGTTCGCTGTGAATTTACCACAAATCCCACAAGCAACGTGCTGTTCTGCAACTTTTTAGGTTATTGAGAGAAACCTGGGTAAATAAATGAATAAAATTTCATGCCACAATTATGTCAGCCGATGTAACCTCTGAGCAATCTGTGCTTTTATGAACACTGACCTAAAGCCAGGGAGCCGCTGTACAATTAACCCCAAATTCATCACCATTCGTTCTAAAATACGACCATATTTCAAACACATGATGCCTAAATAATGACCAAAAAAATCATTTCTGGCATGTCAGATCTGTGGAGAGTTTTATTTAATATTGCAGGAGTAGCATTTTACATGTAAAGCCCAAAATATATCTACATTGTTCTTTTTTTAACATATATGTATATATCCATATACATTACCTTCCCATCTCAACAACAACAAGCTACTAAAACATTTATGGATGAACAAATACCTAACCTATAGGACAGTAACTTGTTAAAACCATATTGCTTTCATGTTACATCACTGTTACCCCTAAATTCTCGGCGCTGTTTGAGAAAAAACAATATGGTAATATTTATTGTTTAGTAAGATGCAGTATGCAGGAAATAGTTTGAGGGATTTTTTCTTTTTTTTGGCAAACCTAAGCTATGAAATGATGTATTAATATTTATGTGGGTGTACTTGAGATAAATTATTGCCATAAACTGTTAACACAAGGTATTTTCTGGATGATGAATGTATACACAAACAACTGAATATGTATATGCAGCAGGCAGTAACTAAGAGGTGCATTAAACATGAAAAATGAATAAATGTTCAAGCCAAAAAAAAAGGGAAAAAAGGAAGGGGAAGATAAAAGAAACACAAAAAGCTGCACAATGTTTAAATGCACAATGCTCAGTTTATGAGGCCACATTATTTAGAGTGTGTGCGCCATTACTGTGAAGAGGCTTTTTTTTTTCCCTGTCTGAGGAGGACGTTCTAAGATGGAGCACCGACTGTAAACTGTGAAGAAGAAGGAGAGGTTGGGGGGAAAGTGAGAAAAAGTCAATCGGAAGTCATTTGTTGAAATGTGTCATTGCTCTCTCTCTCTTTCCCCCCCTCTCTCCGTCAATCCCACACACACACACACACACACACACACACATACACATACACACACACACAGAGGGCTCCATCCCTTCGCAGCTTATCACTAAGTGCTCCAGGTGAGTTGGTGATTTAG
>JAOXYL010000036.1:15980727-15993605 GCA_028564955.1 Terapon puta | reverse complement strand
CACTGAAGGGGTTGAACTACCAGAGGGTAACATCGCAGATGTTCAGGACAGCTACAAATACCTGGGGATCCCACAGGCAAATTGCAACCATGAAGAAGGCACAGAGGGCAGCCACAGCCAAGTATCTACAGAGGGTGAGAAAGGTCCTGAAAAGTCAGCTGAATGGCAAGAACAAGATCCAGGCCATTAATACCTACGCCCTGCCAGTAATCAGATACCCCGCTGGTATAATTTCCTGGCCATTGGAGGAGACGAGAGCCACCGATATCAAGACAAGAAAACTCCTTACAATGCATGTTTCAGCCTAAGTCCAGTATCCTAAGGCTGTACTCTAAGAGAAAGGAGGGAGGCCGAGGACTAGTGAGCGTCAGAGCCACTATCCAAGAGGAGACAGCTGGCTTAGAGGAGTACATCAGGACGATGGCCCCCAGTGATGACCTCCTAAGTGAATGCCTCAGACAACAGAAGCCTGGTAAGGAGGAGCCAGGGGGGCTATCATGGGAAGACAAGCCCCTGCATGGCATGTACCGGGAAATTTGAAGAAGTGGCTGACATCGCGAGGACATGCCAATGGCTGGACAAGGCTGGACTGAAGGACAGCGCAGAGGCACTAATCATGGCTGCACAAGAACAGGCCCTCAACACGAGATCAATAGAGGCTTGGGTCTACCACACCAGGCAGGACCCGAGAGGCAGGCTGTGTAAAGAAGCCCCTGAGACAGTACAGCACATCACAGCTGGGTGTAAGATGCTGGCAGCATAACCAGGTAGCTGGCTTAGTTAACAGGAGCATCTGTGCCTAGCATGGACTGGAGGTCCCAGGGTCTAGATGGGAGACGCCTCCTAAGGTGGTGGAGAACAACCAAGCCAAGATCCTGTGGGACTCCCAGATCCAGACTGACAGGATGGTGGTAGCCAATCAGCCTGACATAGTGTTGGTCGATAAACACCAGAAGACAGCAGTAGTGATAGATGTAGTAATACCGAATACCAAAAATAGAGAAATACCAAGGGGCTGAAAGAAGAGTTAGAGAAGATGTGGGGTGTGAAGGAAACGCTGGTGCCAGTCGTGATTGGGACATTGGGGGCTGTGACACCTAAGCTGGGTGGAAGGCTCCAGCAGATACCCGGAACACCATCTGAGATCTCCGTCCAGAAGTGCGTACTCCTAGGAACAGCTAAGATCCTGCACAGAACTGATTCCCTGATACACCTCGCTAGGATCTACAGCAATGACATCGCAATGTCATTAAGACTAGATAAGTGCGTAAGGATGGTGTCTAGAAGAGGAAAGGTGATCACCACTGAAGGGGTTGAACTACCAGAGGGTAACATCGCAGATGTTCAGGACAGCTACAAATACCTGGGGATCCCACAGGCAAATTGCAACCATGAAGAAGGCACAGAGGGCAGCCACAGCCAAGTATCTACAGAGGGTGAGAAAGGTCCTGAAAAGTCAGCTGAATGGGAAGAACAAGATCCAGGCCATTAATACCTACGCCCTGCCAGTAACCAGATACCCCGCTGGTATAATCTCCTGACCATTGGAGGAGATGAGAGCCACCGATATCAAGACAAGAAAACTCCTTACAATGCATGTTTCACCCTAAGTCCAGCATCCTGAGGCTGTACTCTAAGAGAAAGGAGGGAGGCCGAGGACTAGTGAGCGTCAGAGCCACTATCCAGGAGGAGACAGCTGGCTTCGAGGAGTACATCAGGAAGATGGCCCCCAGTGATGACCTCCTAAGTGAATGCCTCAGACAACAGAAGCCTGGTAAGGAGCAGCCAAGGGGGCTATCATGGGATGTACCGGGAAATTTGAAGAAGTGGCTGACATCGAGAGGACATACCAATGGCTGGACAAGGCTGGACTGAAGTACAACACAGAGGCACTAATCATGGCTGCACAAGAACAGGCCCTCAACACGAGATCAATAGAGGCTTGGGTCTACCACACCAGGCAGGACCTGAGAGGCAGGCTGTGTAAAGAAGCCCCTGAGACAGTACAGCACATCACAGCTGGGTGTAAGATGCTGGCAGCCCATTCATACATGGAGCGGCATAACCAGGTAGCTGGCTTAGTGAACAGGAGCATCTGTGCCGAGTATGGACTGGAGGTCCCAGGGTCTAGATGGGAGACGCCTCCTAAGGTGGTGGAGAACAACCAAGCCAAGATCCTGTGGGACTCCCAGATCCAGACTGACAGGATGGTGGTAGCCAATCAGCCTGACACAGTGTTGGTCGATAAACATCAGAAAACAGCAATAGTGATAGATGTAGCAATACCAAATACCGAAAATACAGAAAGACCAAGGGGCTGAAAGAAGAGTTAGAGAAAATGTGGGGTGTGAAGGCAACAGTGGTACCAGTCGTGATTGGGACATTGGGGGCTGTAACACCTAAGCTGGGTGGAAGGCTACAGCAGATACCAGGAACACCATCTGAGATCTCCGTCCAGAAGTGCGTACTCCTAGGAACAGCTAAGATCCTGCACAGAACCCGCAGGCTCCCAGGCTTCATCACATGTCCTGTTTTCATGGCCTTGATGCATATAGTAGAGAACAAGCACATGTTTATTGGTATATTTCTCAGCCTGCTAATCAGCAACTGATCCACAGTTGAAGACCAGAACTAAGAGAAAACATCTGCTTCAAGAACTTTACTGCTGTTTTGATCTCTTTTACCTTTAATTCGACAGATTTGCGCCACATTAAAAATAATTGTTGTGGTTGCCTTGGATATGTTGCAGCAGCACCATCGTTTGATAGATCTTTAACAAAACAACAAAAGCAAAGAGTGCAGCGTGTTGTGTTTCCCCATTTTCAAATAACCACAAAATATAGATATGCCAGTCTCCATCCATTCGTGTATTTTCACAGCAGGTGACAGGAGAAAAGAACCAATTTGTCCATCAGGTCCCAAACAGAACAGGTGGTGGATTGTTTGATTCTCCTTTGTGTTGAGAATTACCACGCTGAGCAAAACGCATTATTACAGTTGATAATTGATGCATGATATGTGAAAACGGTCACCACTTAAATTTGAAATTGAATATCAATTTTCAGAAATATAATATTTTGTTTTACAAGAGCAAGAATCACGCTACATTTAAAGATGAAGATAAGAAAAAAGTGGTTGTTTTTACATCAACAAGTGACTACAACAGGCGCTTATTCAAATAAAACAACTTTTATCAGTTTCTGACAATTAACAGGGCTGTTTTAGTGTCACTGTTAGTTTCTCACTACACGTAATCCTGCCATGTGCATGACAGGTCGTGTGTATATATACACAATATATATATCCGTAAGTGCACGTCGACTTTGTATGAATAGGCCCTCCACTGCCTCTCCTTCATTTATTCCCTTTGAATACCAGCATCTCTCCCATTTGTCAGCTGAAGTGGTCTCTCGTCCACTCGGCGCCACATCTCAGTGCTTGAAATAAAATTTGGTATTGTCATTTAAAGCACCAGCGTGCTTTCAAATCCGAGATGGTCCTCTCAGCTCACTCTCGCCGTGATTCTCTCTCTTGAGTAATGTAAAGTACTTTTATAATCAACAATACATGGATCACTTACATGTTTAATGAACTTTCTTCCACACAGGGAAAGTGAGTTCTTTCCGATGAAAACCTGCTTCACATGAACACATTTCCACACATTTAGTCCTGAGGCTGCAAAACACATCTCTCCCTTGCTCAGATGCACCTCAGCAGTGCAATCATTCAAGAGGGACAACGTGTACATGCAAAATCAAAGCCACTCACTTTTTTTTTTTTTTTTTTTTTTTAGCTCGTTACTTGTCAAAATGCTGTTTCATGTTTCAGTGAGGTGCTGGGAGTGAGGATTCAGTTTTCTGTTTGTTTGAGCACTGTTAGTTTGTTCAGATCTATTTTATGTTACTGCTTCACCATTTTATTCTACTTAAATATAATTTTAAAAAAGGAAGGAGATGGTATTGAAAAGCATTCAAAACCCTCATTTCATCTAAATGGCTGGTATCGAGTCCATTAGAGAAGGGCAGACACTTCAGTTTCACCCAAAAAAAAAATCCTGTATGGTGATCTGACCCCTAAAGTACCAGCTGTCCCGGTTTTTAATAAATCCATTGATGCTCCTTCTCATAAAGGTTTTGTATTAGATGAGACTTGTACGAGTTGTATTTTGGAAGGTGACTTGTGTCATCTGTGTTTGTATTTTACTTCATCACCCTGACAAAGGCCTTTCATCAGATTACTTTGGCAGTAGTTGTGCAACATTAAAGACTTTTTATGATATTCAGTACACAGAGTGCCTTCCTGTCATGTTTAAAATACAGAAGCATTTGCTTATAAAAAGTACTCAGACCTTGAGATTCAGTCTTTTCTTATAGTTATCTAAGCGTGTGCCATGGGATACTAACTCAGGGAGATGTTACCATAAATTAAATTTTGCAGTGAAAAGAAAAGCAACACTGCAACACATGACATCTGCAGTTTCTTCAGAGATTTTAATCACGATCATTTTTAGCTGCAGAACCCCCGTACGTACACGAACCAGCCTGCCCATGTCAAAAGTGTTTGAAAACGAAGGTTTACATTCCTCCCTCAGAGCTGTTTGGATTCACTGTAGAATTAGTCATCCCACTTCTGCAGGTTGCTGAAACATTTGCTCTTTGCGGGACCACCGCACGATGCAGAGCCTCTCAAAGTGGAGCACAAACCACAAATGCATTTAAATTTTTATAGAGGAGGGGCTGCTTTCAGACCCACCACACACATACACACACACGAACATAAACACACACCTCTCCTTTGGTGAAACATTTATTGGGTATACATTCCCAAACCGAATACTGCACCTATAAACAGAAAACTGCTTTGTCAGCTCTGTCTTGTCATTTTCATGCACAGATTTAGCGGCGGTGGTTTGAAAGTTCCCGTGCCCTTTGAATGCGACACAGTTTCACTGTCAGCTGCAGCTGGAGAGCTGGTGAGACTGTAACATTCAATGTTTATTTAATAGAGTTGGAGGAGAGAGTTACTAACTTTGTCCTCCGTCTTACACCAAGGGCAGGCTTCTGCATTAGTCTGATCAGCGGAGAGTCTGCTGGCACGCAGACGTGAGACTTGTGGCTTTGAGAGGACTGGACCCACTTGAGAGAAAGCTATTGTTCTCGCCAGCCAAGATTAAGATGAGACAGAAAACACAAAGCAAGAGTGGAAGTGAGGGTCATGCTGGAGGTGACTTCTCAGGCTGTACGTTCCCTGAAGTGCTCACCGGTGGTACAAAGCTGTTTTTAGATGCTACACGCAGAGACGCCAAGCTGCTGGTCTCACAAATATTAATATGATATAGTATGTAATATAGTGGGTGCGAGATGTCTGCAGTTTTCTATATGCTGAATACAGCATTTGCATATGCTTTGCATAAAGAGTTCTTGTTGCAGCCACAATTCATCATCAAAAGTGTTTGTTTAAATTGTGTTTGCTGTTGGGAGAATTTGGAGATAAGTGCAACAAAAAGTGTAGAAAACATGGCCTGTTTATTTGGATGAGTTTTTTTTTTTTTTATCTTAAATTCAGTGAGCAAAAGTTCAAGGTCAGGAAAGCACCAAACTGCGTAAAAATCTGTTGTTGCAGCTCTCTTTATAGTGAAAACTAAAGAACTTTTTCACGTCTACAAAGCGTGTTACAACACAGTCGCTGCTCATATTGTGGCTACTTCAATGCGATTTGTCTGAGACAAACATCCACTATGACCACATTGTCCATGTTTGATGTCTATGATCACAAATGGGATTTATTTGTTTCTCTTTTGTAGATTTTCTTGTGATGTCTTTTGCTTTTCTTTACACCATGTTCCCTATTAAAACATTATCTTTTATTCAAAATAAAAAAATAATTATCTGGTTCAGCAAGAGTTGATCAGCTCTGGTGTTTTAATTATCTTTCTTAGTGTGGCTCTCAATTTGCCCTCAATTCTGGTTAAATTCTCATGTCCTGTTTAACTGTTTGATCCTCAGTACGTCTTCATAAAGTCTCGTGGAGGGCAGAGAGAGTCAAAAGGATCGAAAAGCAAGAACAGGCGGCACAAAGTCGGACGGTGGAAGAGTTTAATGAAGTTTTTAGAGTGAATGAAGAGGCAGCTGTGAGGAGGACAAATAGATCTGAGATGAGTCAAGTGGAGCTGAAGTGAAAACGATAGTGGATTTGATGTGGAGATAACAGGATGAGCTGACACTCCAATGGCTGCCGCTGCCGCTGCTAACTGGGAGAGTGAGCAAATTTAATGAATAGAAGGAAAGAGATAGAAGGAGTTTTTACTTGGCTAAGCTCCATTTTGTCAACACAATTGTTTTTTTGTTTTTTTTGCAAATACAGCACGGCCCAAAGGAAGGTGTCAGGCTGGTCTTATTTGTATTTTTTGTAGCAAATCTTACCTGCGGGCAGACGGCACAGAGAAACACGCAATACCTGCAGTGAACATACTGCAAAGAAAATATAATTTAAACATTAAGGAGGTAAATATGGAAAGAAAAAAAAGCACGTCGGGTAAAAACCTAACAGAGACTTCAGCTTAGATGACTCAGAGAATAAACTCGTTTGTGTCGTCTTCACTGTGGTTTTATACACAGCCACAGCACACTTAACTCACTTCATATTAAGGTTTAAGAAAGGAGAAGCATTGGTAGAAAATACAATTTTGAATCAACAACAGTGACTATTAATCAGAAAATGATGACTCAGAAAATGATTTTATGAAGAGTTTGACCAAAGGACCAAGGAAATTCTCAACTAGCTTTCAGATTAGTTATATTGTCACAGTATCATCAGTGAAACATCAACAACTAACCACATGTGCAGTTTCTCTTTTTTTTTTTGCATTCCACATGCAAACTGTGTTTTAATTCACTGACATCTGACCTCTTTGAAATTCTTTTTAGAAACTGAGTTTTCAGTGTTGACATCTAAAAATGAAAAAGGACACTTTGAAAAAATGACGATGCACTGACCTCAATTCAATAGTTGCTTTGTGTGGTGAGCAAGCATGAAACAATGATGACGGACCGTCAACTGTCAGATCACAATGAGCTCGGTATCTGAGCGGTGTGTGACTTGATGTTGACGTACACTTTATTGCCTCGTATCGGTCTGGCATGACTGGTTGAGAGTTTTGTGTTGCCTTCTCGTGTTGACGGAGGTATTTTGTAAAACAAAGGTTGTGTGGATAGAATTGTTGTTTTTAATGAAGAGAAAAACATAACTGAAAAAAAAAAAAACGATGTAAGTGTGGATTAGGCCTGGTTCCTTGGTGCACAATTTACCGTAACAACTTGTACAGAAGAAAATCTGACAACATGGGGAAATCAGCAGAACATCTGAAACAAGCAAAATATCAAAAATACTCCCATAATGCCAGTGAAATGAAGCAACGTGTTATAAATATCACATATTCTCCAGGGCAGAGAGTCTTTGTAGGCCTCCACTGTTTGATTGTTTGACTTGCTGTTTGCTTTTTTCCTCCAGTCATCCTGTCTGTTTGTTTCTGCCTCCATCTCTGATTCCCTCTGTTAGTCGGATTCTGTGGCTGATCGTCCGTGCCTCGCCGGCACTTGTTTGCGTCCCCGTATCTTTGCCACTGTGTACAGCATGTCCTCATTACTAAAACATCAAGCGTGCTGCATTAATGCTCCCTGACAGCCCCGCCTTGCCTCCATTGATGTATGCTTAGCTTGACATTTCTCCAGGATCCCCGACCAAGCGCCCCCCCCCCCGCACCTTAGGGTGGAATTGTTTGTTTTCATCTGTTTGTGTCTGTCTGCCACTCCGTGTTTGTCTGGACTTTGTCCTGCAGTCCCTCCGTGTGGTATCCAAACCACAATACCTGTTACACCATCGCTTACAGCTTTTACTGCCACTTTCCTCCACCAATACACCGACTTGCTGCTGTTACATCATCAGGGAGTATTAAGGGAGAAAAAGGGGAAAAAAATCAACCCCTTAGATTCATTTTTTATTCACACACCTTGAATCTTGTGATGTCCGACAAGCATTAAATATTAAAGACGACAAGATAGAAGAGCATATTTGTGAATCTTTCAGCCCGCTTTCTCCAGCTGTTGGATGAGTTATGTGAAAGGAAACTGTCACAGACTTAAGTGAGGTGAACTCCGACACAAGGCCCGGTGGGCACCAGCCACTATAAACGGATCGAGCCGGTTCAGCTGTTCCAGCAAATTTCGGACCACCCCGAGGATTTCTAACAAAAAGAAAAACACAGTGCATCGTGCAATAGGTCATCTGTCTTGGCAGGGAAGCTCTTACAGCACTTGTGATTGTTATTTCTCATTTTCCTCTGCATCTTCGCTGTTGTTGATTTCGCTCGAGTGTCCTTTAAAATTCCTCTCCCGGAGATCATCAACCAGAGAGTGCAGCGAGAGTTTGGCAGCATCTTTACGAGGTCAGCGGATGATGCGGGAAAGCAAATCACACTCTGCGGATCGCAGTTTCCCAGTATTAATTTCAGATGAGCTGCACACGACTATCATCAGAAGCATCCTCGCTCAATAACAAATCAGCACGGTGGCAATCAAAGGCGGCTGTTCGCTGCATCACTCGACCCACAGAAAAGTCAGGCAACGCGGGCGGAGCTTCCTGAAGGCAGCATGGGTGGATGCAGACAGATTTCAGATTCCCCGGAGAGACACTGGAGATTGAAACAAAGACTTTGTGCAGATTGATAAGAAATCCTTAAACCAGTCAGACATCACACACAACTCTACAAACACAAGAAACAGAGACAGGACAATACACACAAGTTTACCACGCGAGAAGTCATTTTGATTGTTGAACTGACCAAAATACCAAATAACTGCAACTTCACACTTCATTATTATCATTATTATTATGATTATTATTAGTAATAGGTCATCTTCTTGGTTTTTGGACAATCAATATGACAAAACAAGGCATTTGATTCTCACAGCTTGTCATTCACTTTATTTTTTTTAAATTAGTAGAATAATTTAAACTATTGTATTAAAAAAAAATCACTTGTAACTGATAACTACTTTTAATGTGAGAAGTTTTAACTCTAAATTTAATAATCTGGAGCGCAGTAAGACATGAATGTGAACTGAGCAGTCATCAGTGTAGCTGGTGTGAGACACGTATTAATCCGTTTGACTGAAGGAGCTCGTTGTACACGTCTGTACCGCTGAGTTCATAATCTCCGATGTCGCCGTCTCTGTCAGCGTGCGTGTAGTCGATTGTTGCCAAGACCCACCTGGCTGCTAATTGCTTCGGTTGCAACCTGCTGTCTTTAAAACGACAACACGACGACACGCTGAGCCGAGCCCCGAAGCCAAAACGTCCGCCTTCGCCCCCCTTTCTCCTCCCTGTCGTCAGATACGTTGGATTTTATTGCACCAGGCAATTAAACTGATTTATGAAGCGCACCTCATTGTGGATTCCACGTTTTATATTCACGTTTGCAGGACACATTGCGCATTTCTTGTTTGCACACTGTTCTGTATTTATACTAGAAATGGATGCAGTCCAGCTGTACAGTGTAAACATCTGGGACACCTCTAATATATAAAGCCACAGCCAACGTCTCCACACATCGTTATGTGTAGCGCGAGTCCCATATGGCTCTTTAATGTTGTTCCACTGCAGACAGACGAGCAGGAGAGGACGCTCTGGCTGTAAATCATTTCCATACATTTAAAAGCACTGATAGAGCTCATGGCTGTGGGGACTCCGGCTCAAAGCTGACAACCACACGCCACAGTTAATTTTCCAATATGAACAAATTAACATATTTCCAAGAAATATCGAGCCAGAAGAAAATGACTATCGCTGTGAAAAGTGTCGTACGGTTTGAATATGACAATTAATGGTCAATATGACAATTTTTCCCATGAAGCAATGTGTCAGGTGTAAAAAAAAAAATGTTGATGTATAGTTTTTTTTCCGCAAGTTATAAACCCCTTGGGGCATTTTAGTCCTTTATCATAAAGTCAGCAGTAAAGTTTTGACAGTAATGAGGTGGCAAATAAAAAAAAAGGTGAGAGTGAAAACAGGAACGATGTTCAACGATGTTTTAAACTGCGTCTACGCCATTTTACAACCCTTTTACAATCAAGATGTACCTGGATTTACACGCATTTTAAGATGCGTTAATGTCTGCGTTAAGGTATTTAATGCACAAAATGAATCAAAAGTACACACTCACAATGAGTTGTTTCATTAAGAAAATGAAATGTTGATATAGCAACTCATAATCGAGCCTCTGATGAGAGTTGAGTTGAGTCCGATCGCAGCCTAAGCCACAGTGAAGAATGAATACTGTACTTTTATCCAGCAGTAAATGACACCAATGGGTCTTTCCGCTCAACATGAAAGTAACACCAAGCAACTTTTTGCTAACACATTAGCCGTAAGACCTTAATAAGGTGATCATTACGTCAAGCCTCACAGCCGCACTTTCGTTTCGGAGTCTACTTCCTGCCCTCCGGCACTGGAAGTCACTCGCGTCTTGCAGCTCGAACAAATATTTTTGTTTTCCGAAAGCCGCGTGTGGCACGTTTCCCCCCAGCCTCCACTAAATCACTGCGATGTGCCTGCTTAATGCATAGCCATACAAAAAGTAAACAGCTGTGTACCTCCAGCATATGTGTCCTGCCAGATCTCTGGAGCCATTGTTACGCAGCAAGTAGGGAAATGTCATTGTTCACTGCAGCGCCTCGAGGAGGGTTGTCATACACTATACAGATCTCTGTTTGTTTGGCTTATCCTGACAGGACCAATTCATCACTGCCGGGCATGTTGGCTTAGCCCTCAGCACAACCACCGCAAGCGCAGCAACTTTTCCACGGGATGAATGCTCGTACGCGTCGGCCCTATCTCCTCTGGCTTGCTGCCTTCTTCCTTTCAAGCATCCTTTATTCCTTTTATTCTTTTATCTCACATTGTTTCGCAGCTCTTCTTCCTCTCCGCTCGTCTTTTTGTGCGCCCCTTTCTCAGCTGTATTGTCTCTTTTTGTTCTCGTCCTCCCCTTTGTTTGCATTTGTTTGCATTTTCCTGTTCATCCCCTTTCAGCACATCCTATTATATACAAAATTACACATTACATCGCCACAGTTAAACAATTTATACACGACTGTACATGGGGCAAGTGGTGGGAGGACACTGGGTGTAATGTGACTGCACAATAAAATAATAAAGTCTGAATTAAAGAAATAAATAAGATAAGAATAAGACATAAACACTAAATTATACAGTCAGTGAGTTACTGAGTCTAAACTAAGAATATAAATATGTTGCTGTTAATGACTAAACTGCATATTAGCTGCTATTTTAAGCTCCATCTACCGTGACATCAGTGCCAACAAAATTTAACCTTCAGATTTTGCACACTGGGTTTGTTTCCGTTAGCAACAGTAACCAAGTTCATAAGAATTAGTCGGGTTGCTGTCATGTAATCAGATGCAGTCCATCACCTTGCACCCTATTCACCATCCCATTACATAAACTCAGGTTAAATGGACTCCTCTTTGTGTATTACATGCAAAAAAAAAAACAACATGTTTTTCTCCCTGGCTACCCAAACATGATGAATTGAGAGTCATTGTTTTCCTCCCTGCAGATAGACATCTTCTATCATAATGAAAAGCACAGTGAAAAACAGCCTTTTTTCCTCACTCTGCTCAGCGGTATTGATGACCCACCGTGTCTACCGGGAGACGGCATCGCATTAAGTATGAATAGCTGGTTTGTTGGAGATCATATAATCCATTTCCAGGAACGGGATTATTGTGACTTAATGAGTCATATCTGTTTATCTGTGTGTATGTGTGTGTGTTTGAATTTGTCTTCATGTTGCAAGTTGCCCCTTAAAAGTGGGATTTCAAGAGGGGGAAAAAAAGACGGAGATGCTGACCTAGTTAGAGTAAAATCATTTCTTGGGAAAGGTTTTGTGCATTGCACTCCTTTTTATTGGGTCCATAAAGGTCATTAAATGTCTTTAAACTCTCATATGAATCCACTTGGTCAAAAAAAATGCTATGCTACAAGTCAGTTGTTTTACAGACACTTATTTTTTAATAACTCACTCATCTTAAACACAAATCTCATCTATGTGTTGGTCATTATTGTTGAATTAAAGCCAAAACAATTTATCCTGTGTGGCGTCTCTAAGTGTCACGTACATGCCATTGTGCTGTGCTAAATATTTAAATATGAAGATGAAAATAATGAAACATGTCAGGAGATCTTGACATAATTATACATGGAGGAAGATGATGTGAATTAATTAGCATGTTGCGGTATCTGTGTGTGTCTTGCACTTGTCCTATATTTAACCGCTCCATTATGAGCTTTTATCAACGCTGCCTGTTTTACTAAAAATTATATTTATAGTTTCATTATAAAACTTCAAAGTCCCCCGGTTGCTAATGGATTCTTTGATGGTGACCTTATCAAAACAATATTAATGAGGAATACGCTTCCTGTTTGTGTGATCATAAATCACGCTTCGCAAATCAGCGGTTAATAAGACAACCTCCTCTCGCAGTATTGTGTTGTTTGGCGTTAGCGAGCAGCTTAGCAGCAAAATGTTCGCTGTCGGTTTGCATTAAACGTCGTGGCTGCTGCGCCGAACGTTTTTGCTTTGTTTGGTTTCCCAGAAGGAAGAAACGGGGAGAAAAAAAAACATCTGCCAAACAAAGACGTGCACTTACAAACAGAAGCAACCTCAAGTCACATCAACAGTGACATCATCATTATTACTATCGTGAAGACGCTTTCAGTATTTTATTTGACATTTCCTGGAAAAAAAATACTTATTGAGTAAGTGACAGGCAGATAAATTGTCTGTAATAAATCTGTAATAA
>JAOXYL010000036.1:15903274-15916641 GCA_028564955.1 Terapon puta | reverse complement strand
GTGTGTGTGTGTGTGTGTGTCAGATAGAGTTACTGCGGGCCCCTCCAGGTGCTTTTCTTTAATTGTCTAATGGCTATAATAGCGGTGGCAGTTACAAGCAGCAGCACTGCTTCCTGCGCAGGTATCTGTGTGTTCCTACAATAATGTACTTTGTGTGTGTGTGTGCTAATGCTGACAGAGAGCTCCTTTCACACACGTGGACCTGCTCATTTCCAAGGCTAATTTTCTGCGAAGACGAGACACTGACAATAACGGTGTTTATGTGGAGCCTTTTGGGGAAAAAAAAAGAGCCCATAATGTGAACGCTTTGATCCAAACAAACTGGGCCGTTTGGAAAGTAATTTGATTATTGAAGTCTTTTTATAATCTGATCAAAGGAGGACAGTTCGTCACGTAAACGGTCCCCTGATTGCTCGCTATTTTTAGAATATCTATACTCCGTCTTTGCATGCTCGCCCCTTTGAGTCGAATCAAACGGTGTCACGTCCAGTTCTGATAGTTACTTGACGTTCGTCCCCTCCGGTGACAAAAAGGACGTTGACATCTGGTTTCCTTCTTCTTTTTCGAAACGCCAACACAAATCACAAGCGACACGCCTGCTACTGCATCTGTTTGCTGTGAATTGAAACGTGAAGCGACCACGGCGGTGATGTTAAAGCTGCTCTGTTTAGAAAGCACCTGCACAGCCCCCTCTGATGTCCACGTTATTATCTCATTTTCTTGTTAAACGATATGAGCACAAAGCAGGAATCTGGAATTATTAGTTTATTGATTGATTAGGAGGTCATTTTTCAAGAACCAGTGGGGTTTGTCAGGAAATTACTCTTTCATTGTTAGACTACATGCTTCTATGTTAATGCAGGTATTTTTCTAAATAGAAAAAACTGCATGCATTTTCTTGTTGGATCAGAAAGTGACCAGATAGTTTAATTTCCAGATATGTTTCACAGTACATTTGAGTGGGTCTGAAAATTTCTATTACAAAAAATGTAATAGAATAATAGGATTCAGTTTAAAGTCATTTTAGAGACCAAACTAATAAGTAAAGCTAATTGATTAATTATTAAAAAAAATAAACGTTTGTGGCAGCAAGAACTGCAACAAATATTTGATTAACACTTTTCACAATAACTTGATTATTTAGATCAAGTATTAGGAAGAGGCGCCCGTTACACGATTAAGATATTGAAAAATAGATTAAACAATGATTCAATTAATGAAAAAGAAACTTTTGCAGCTTGAAATGTTTGACTTGAGTTTAAGAATATCTGTCTTCCTTTTAACTTATAAATAATTTCTCATTTAATCCTGCCAATATTTTGTTGAAGGGAAAGATTTGTCATGATAATGCAGTAGTTTGAGCTTCTCCGTGAGAGATAAGATTAAATGAAGCTTTCAGAGTGAACGTTTGGTCGAAGCACCGAACCTAAATGCTTACGGCTGAAGTTCTGAATTGGAAACCACCCCGCGTCTATATGCTACTGTAATATATCAGGAAGTCCACCGCCTTACCTCTAAAGACAAATCATCCTGTACCTCCAGCCCAAGGCCGGGTGCTGCCTTAGACTATAAGATCCAAGTAATGAATATTGTAACAGCGTAATAAAGTCACTGTAAATATATAGTCCCGGTGGATCGCCTGGGAGGTTTTAGATATTTTAAATCCATATATTAATATAGATTGTTGCAGCACGCCTCTGAGAAAGTCAGTGTGGATCGATTTGTGGTAGTTAGGTTTGGGGGGGGGCGGCTGAAGGGGCCGTCGGAGGTTGTACAGGGTGGAGGATGAGGATGAATGCGCTCATTCTAGGTCTTGTTGCCTCCTGGCTCCGAGGCCTCTCCAGGCGGGAACGTAGACTCCAGAGCGACTGATAGGGTCATTTAGCATATACACACTCTCGAACTATCAGTGCACGTCTTCTGTGTATTTGTGTCCGTGTGTGCCCGTTGTAGTCTTTGTACAGTCCTGCCATAGCCAGGGGCGAGCCCCAGCAGCCCACACACCCCAGGGCCTGATGGGAGATGGAGGAATATTATGCTTTATTGCCTATAGACCGGCTCCATCTCAGAGGTACATCCAGAGATTTACCGCCGTTACTGTACCCACTCGCCCAGCTTTGTTCCTGCTCATGCATAATCATTGAGCATTCATTTGGAAATGCTTGGAGCGAGGGGAAAAAAAACGAGATGGATCGTTATTCCTATTACCTAGTGTTTGTGCGATAGGTCAAGGCACGGGCAAGCCCTGACAACGGGGATGGGAAACTGTTGAAGCAAATAGACGGGACCAATATACACATTACAGCAGAGCGCCTTCAGCGTTACAGCCATGACTGTCATGGAACGTCCTGGAAGTTAGAGGAGGAAAAAATAGTTCCAGCACATGTGGCACTTTGCAAGTTAAAGTGAGCTTAATTTGTGTGTGTTTTGGTGCATGAAGGTACCAGGTGATGCGTTCCTGAAATTGTTTGGGGCCCCGGTGTGCACACGGAGGTCGGGATCGCGCCCTCGCTCATCAGACGGACGTATAACACAGAGTCGGCTAACGTTGTGGTGCCTTTTTTAGAGAAAATGGTACTAGGAAAAAAAAAGCAGGCTAAATGAAATGTCAATAACAAGTCATCAATAACCCTTCAGGCTCCCTCCACACATCATTTCAACCACCTCCGTTTGATGCTTCAGTCCACTCAGAGAGCTCGCAGCCCCACCATCAACAACAGCCGAACACAAACTCGTGGACGTGCTCTTAAACTATTAAAGAACGAGTCCAGAGAGAGACGTAAGCGCACTGCAAGCTCGATACAGATGGAAATAGATGTTGTTATGTTGGGCAGAGTCTTGCAGTGTTTCATTTTGTTCCTCCCCCCTGCTCAGACTTCCTGAATGTACAGCCTGACATTTTCTGTTAAAGGTGAGTTTTTGTAGCTTTGCTTTTCTTTACCGAATCATATCAATACACCACAGGCTTTGGCCTGCAGTTGGAAATGGACCTGTTTTTCTCCTGTGTGTGTTTCCTCTCTTCCCCCCGCCGCTGTGGGCAGCTGCCTATTGACAGATTCCAGTTGGTCGACAAATGCGACCTTTTTTTTTTTTTTTTTTTCGCATCGGGGATTCAAAAGTCCTCCCCGACTTGTTGTCTGTTGGTTTCTCTTCCCTTTTCCTTTTCTCTTCTCTGTGACTCATGTCAGTCATGAGACAAATGAAAGATATGTAGTAGATTTCTCTAACAATACTTGCCTTGTATCCTCTATCGATCAGACTCTCCTAATAGTTCCACTTTGCCTCCTGATTTAGACTTTTCTTGGACATTAGGTCCTTACCATAAATTCCCAAATAGTGGCTAGAGCCTTGATTTACCTCCACTTTTATTTGCGAGCGGGCGTTATTAGAGACTGGTCTTTAAAATCTGTTGAAACTAATAGTATAATTCCTCCAAGCCCTCCTGATTTTCTCATCTACCTCCATTTACGCTGTTAATTTGCTGTTTGGCTGCTGTTTGCGGTTAATGAAAACTCTGCACTTCCTCCACCTGTTTCACATTAAAACACTTCCACCGGTTCAGAGGGCATAATCCCTTCCCTCCGCCACAATGGGAAACAGCTGCAGGAAGTGTGTTTCGACATCAAGGTAGCACTGAGAAAAGCAGAATCAAATGATGTCAATTAATTTGTGGGCGAGAGCGGAGTTTCTGTTGGGGGGAGGGAAGCAGAATGGCGTGGTGAGAATCACGTGACCGATGCTGTGAAATGTAGCTTGTGTTGAACATGAGCGCCATATTGGATAGACAATTAGTTCCTCCACCCTTTATTTCAACCTGGCATATTCGAATCAATACATTTGCAGTATTTTGAAACTGGGACTGGTATTTAAGAGACTGAGAGAGCGAGAATAATGAGAAGATGCTAAACAGCTCCCAGTCCGGGTTCAGACAAGGTGCGTGCATAGCTTTTTGGATCATTAACCGGCTACAGCAGGACTGTGGGATTATTAGCATTCCCCTCGCTATAGACGGTGATGTATGCCGAGGAGGGCGCGGAGGGCGTCTCGGCCTCACGGGACCGAGGGCGAACACGCACACACATGTTCAAGCCATGGGCCGGCGTTGCTATTAATGACCGTGCCTTGTGCACTTGTCGTGGCCGTTGGATTAGTGAGGCCAGGAGGTGTAATTTGTCTTGTCTGTTGCTCAGCGCTAACACGCCAGTAGCTCATTAGCATTCAAGGGTTATTGATCACATTTCGAGTCACTTCAGCGTGCGAAATTGGAGCGCGATCACATGTCGGGTTTGCGTGGCACAAAATTAAATACGAGGACAAATTGTCATCCGGTTTAGGAAGTGATTCAGAGTCGCGTCGAGATATTTTGAGGCTGTCGAAAGGGCGAAGGGGCCGTCAAAATGGCACGACGCATCCACTTGTCGGCTAAGATGCTTAATGTCGAGACAGTTAGTGTGTTGTTTAAGAGTAAATCAATAGACTTCTTCAGTCTAATGACTTCAGTCCATCAGTCGGATGACCTTTTCTTTTAATATTCCTGCTTCAGTGGTGAGAGGAGCATATGATTAAAGTATGTAAATGATTCTGTGATAATGACAACAGAAGAGGAGAGCAGTGATTTTTTATTTTTTTTCCTCCTGAAACCTTTTCTTCATCTTCACTGCTCCATGAAAACTACGTATCCTCGGATTTAGGTGATGGTCCTTCATGGGCAGACAGAAAATCCTCCGACTTCTTAAACTAAATAAATCATTTAAAACCCATTCGATTATCTGAAAACCTGTTTTTATTAGGAGAGCAGCGAGCGGTTCATCGTTTTAAACTGAAAGCCAGGAAGAACAATGTTCAGTCATATAAAGTAAAAGCCGTAAATAAGAGAAGTGTGTCTGTCTGAATACTATGAATATGTTAAGAATACATCATTATACTCTTCCATATCTGCTTCTGAAGAAGGTGTATTTCATTTTGACTATCTTTTTTAATATTTGGAGTGACAGGTATACTTGAGCTTGAAAAGAAGCATCAGAAGAACATCGATAGCATCAATAATAGATCACTGCTGTAGGTACTTAGCCTGCCCACAAAGTGGCACACGATGCTGGACGAAAGCCAGGTTAACCTCAATGTCAAGAGATCCCACCTTTAATCCACGACATGCTGAAATGTCAAATTTCTTTCTTCGTGCCAACAGCAGCAACAAGTCACAGCCTGAACACTTCTGTTCGGATCAACAAAAGAATTTGTTGTTGTCTGTTCTCGCACGACACCGGTGTCGTTTCATGCTTTATACAAAGATCTATTGCTTCATGTCGAGGGGAAACCTGTTTAATACAGCAAGTTTAGTCTTGACAAGATATGATTTAAATGTTGGTCATATTTAATGACTTAGATATTTGTTTGTTGGGTAGCAATTTCCGTTTTCAGTTTTGGGATCCAGATAGTACCACCACTTTTTTTTTTTTTTCAAGGTGTGTTGATTGATTCACAGAGCTGCAAAGGTATATTGAGTAACACCTGTTATTTGCCGAACCGTTCCCTTAAGAAAGGCCTTGTGAGTAACATAATCACACGACAGGTTTGAAATGGGAAGTCTCTCTGTTTGTGTAGGAAAAGTACTCATATGTGCTCGGACTTCATGAGGCTCATCTCTCCGTGAGTTATATTAGTCAGCAGAAAATGTCCAGATAACCTCAGGCAATGATAATGTTACCGCTTCTACCTTAAAAATGACTGGTTGCAACATATCCTGTCATTTTCCAGAACAGCATAAAAGTTAAAAGTTTTGTCTGTTTTTATTTCCCCTTAACAGTAGACTGCAGATTTCTGTCACTCTAACTCAGCCTGGAAATACAGACAGAATTGAACATTGATAATTTTCTGTAAAATGACACAAATTACAGCTCAGCAGCTACTGCATGTGAACATCCCAATCTGTCAGGCTTTTTCAATCAGTCCTCACTTTTAACTTCATTTACATACTAACTGTGGATGTGAAAGGAAATACCAAACACACAAATCTGAAAAAAAAAACCTACGTGCAGCCAAATAAATGTTTTAATCAACTCGGAACGTTTTCTGTTCATTGTAGCAGCGTTATCTTTGGGAACAGTATGAAGAAGTTCCTAAATGGATGTTTCTCTGTCTGCTGACGTTACCTGGGATGCGAGCCAGAATCTGGACCATTATGCACACATCTGTCGTGTGAGATGAGCTCATTGTGTATCGGCAGTTTAGCGTATTTCCTATTCAGGGTTACGTTCCAAATGTTTCCTTTTTCTCCTGTTCGTTCAGTCTGTTTTGGTCTGTTTGCGCTTTCTGTGATGTGCCAAAAGGTAAGACAGCCCTTGCAAAGTCCAAGGACAGAAAATTTGCCATTTCACATCCCGTCTGCAAGTTGCCAATTTATTCCAGGCATATATAAGATCCTAGGTGTTTGGATTTGAAACCCTTTAAGCTGCGAGCCTGTGGTGGACGGGATGTTTTGTGACCAGGCCTCATAGCCCAGCGATGGAGATGGAGGGAAATTCTCTTGGATATTCACTATTAACGTATCCTGAGCAATCTGGGGGTCACGGCCGACTGATCCCCCCCCCCCTCCCTAATCCAATTCAGTCTAATACCCAGAATCATAGGCTGTCAATCACATACTCCATTTATTTTTCAATCTCCCCCTCCTTCCTTCGTTCCCTTTTTCAGCGTGAGGGCGAGCATTTTAACACTGCGAGTGCTTCCGTCCTGCATATTGTATCAGCGAACGGGCCTGCCGGTCTCTTGGAGAGACGTCAGATTGAAGGGGCACGAGAGCTTTGCTTGTCTGACTGTTGGAGCGGCGTTGGGAGATGAAGCATCCTGACATCAGCTCCACTATCCGGCATCATTCATGCAACAAAACACTTTCTTTAGTTCAGAAAAGTTGAAATTATAAGATGAAAGTCTGCATATTTTTTTCTCTTTGCAATAAGTCATTTGCACTTGGACACTACTTACTGTCCAGAGCCACGTAATATCATGTTGTCTGTCTGACACGCGATTAAGGTCTTTATCTTCTTATAAATTGACTGCCAGGCTGAGAACAGTGTAAGCTGGAGGCAAGGTTTCCATCCAGCAAGGCATTTCCTTCAGTTGCGTTTTGCAGTCTTTCTGTAATTAGCATCTGATTTACTAAGGTTGCAGGTAATTACACAATCAGCAAATGGGACTGCCCTCTGGGCATGCTCTGCGAGTGATAGAGAGCTGGAAAGTTGCAGTTCAGTGCAGGAATTTGTGAGATCAGCAAGATCAGGATTGAAGTCAGAAGGCCGTGATGCTGAAATAGAAATACCTTTAACAAAATAATGCTATTCCAAAACATTTAAGGACACACTGAACTCCTGCTGGGAGAGAAACAAAAAAAAGCATTGCTTGTAAAAATCCGCCCACCTCCAGTATAAATGTACAAAGGGAGCGCACGGTGCCAGAGTGCATTAGCATCTCTGTGAATGTCAAGTTTAATGACCACACGGCCATAACTCCCAGGCCGCTCTTTGTTTTGGCATTATAAAAATGCTCTGTTTCTCTTTCTAAGAGGCTCTTTTTGTTGCTCCGGATCGCATTCACTGCAGCCTCCCTGTCACTGCTAGTCCACTGTACTAAAATTTTTACCCACCATATTTTAAGTTACCTGCAGAAACTTTCCATGCAAAACAACACTGCAGTTTTTGTTCATATTCATGCATGAATTTGTGATGTACTTGTAAACTATTAATCACAAATCACCCCTTAGACTACGTTGACCCTTTAATTCCTGTTAATGTTGACAATTTGCTCTCTAATTAGAAGGTCGGCCGAGCGCTTCCTTACCTCCAGCACCCCTCCTCCGTGCCCTCTGTGCACCCCCCTCCCGCCTCGGGGCTCCGAACTCCAGTTTGTTGTGGTTTGTTTTCCTCTTTTCTCCCTGACACATGCGTCGGCTGTGTGCTGCGGTGTGCCCGGTTCAATTTACCGGCAAGAGAACCAAGCCAAGTACACAAGCTAAATAATTCAGTCCGCATCCTGCAGCCGCTCTGACTCACGGGAGGGGGAAGACGAGTGCGCGTTATAATACATCCCCGACATTATGCAGCGTTGAATGCTACGCCTCCTGATAGTCGTCCGTTTCAGTGGACAGGATCTGGGAGCGGTCCAGACAGGGTGCATGGAAGTGTGCATTTAGTAATATTAATTGGAAGTGTTGTTACAGTCATTAAGTTGACAAATAGACAGGTCAGCAATAAAGAGGAGAGACCAAAAAGGTCTTCACTCAAGCACACACTTACTCGTTATCAAGCGATGCGGCTTTCTGAAGCCCCATTGTGTGTATTTTTGGATTAAAGCTTATTACGGCTGCTAATTTCCTTCCTTTCATTTTGGCCAATTCAGTGCCCCCTCGGAGCATATTTCTTTCAGGTGAAGAAGCCTTTGAAACTGAATTTAGAGCACAATAGGGAAGCTAAATTTGTGGCTAAAAGGGTGGCGACACTATTAATTTATGCGTGCGTGTGCAGACTCTTAACAGGACGTCTAAATAAGTTCATTTCTCACAGATGATTTGATACAGACGACCATTGTAGCATTCAGCCAGTCCTGGATCTGCCATATCGGAGGAGCAGCACTCAGACAGGACTTTAAATAAAAAGGACATTATCAGCAAACTAACACATCACCGTTGTCCCAGTCCACACAGTCGATTTAAAAAAAAAAAACAAAACCTGACACCTGTTTTCGTAGCCCGGAGGCGAAGATCCCCCCACTTGCAAACTCATGGTGACCTGTGAACCCGATTGTTTAAAACCCATCCACCAAACACCAATTTTACCTGAAGCCCCAAGGCACTAAAGAGAGCAAACCTCTCCGTCTAACTCATCTCCCACCGCTTCCCGTGTCTTTTCCTTATTGACTTTTCTCGTGCCGGACATTTCATCTTGTCATCACGGGGAAATGAAACCCTTATCTAATAACATCAATAAAAGGCTTAGTTCCCTTTAAAGTGAGCCAGTACCGAGGCCACCGTATCGCAAACAACTTGAGTCGGTGGCCTCACGTTACCCCCTCTGAATGGCGTCTTCACTTTAATGGACATATAAATAAACTCAGTAGAGGATTTACAGCCCATTGGGAGCTACCGGAGAAGGCTTGCATAACCTCTGATCCGTGTTTTTACCACCACGGGGGAAATAGTCTGTCGGTGTTTACATCCAGGAGATCGCTTGTTTTGTTCCCTCCTTGGACTTTTAGGTATCTTTGGCCGTGCAGAGGGCAGATATCGTTTGCAACCGAGGGGAGTGCAAACGCTGATAAAAACCAGGATCTAGATTTAATTTGACAAATGATCCGAAAAGACCCCACACTGATATCGACTTCTCCGGCCTACAGTAGCTGAAACCTACTTCTAGAAGCTGCTGAAGTCCCCTTTTCCCCCTTTTTAAAGCTGCCTCGTAAAGCCACTTTTGCCCTTCTGAAAAATAAAGATTAGGACCGTACTGATCTGTTCCACCCAAAAAAAGGGGAGAAAGGATTTGGGCAGGCCTTCTCCCACCGCTGCTCTAATAGTTACAAATGGAAGACTTTTAAAGTGTTTTAGCTGGCTAAAGAAGACGCATTGGACTGCTGCCCGGCTGGTGAAATTGAAAAGCCATATAGACTTCCAGCTGGGAGCTTCGCTGGACATTATATATAACAGCACGTTTTCATGACCGGGACAAAAATATATCCGCAGAGAAAAGGCTGTTTTTTTGTAAAAATGAATGAACTGTTCCGGTCTTAAGTGCAGTACGACTGGGGCACTTTGCACGCCAACATAATTTTTAACAGAAAAGAGGTGCTTTAAGATTCAACCACAGCTCGTAGGGCGCTTCGCAAAGATGGTATTTGTCTAATTTAATGAGGGCTTAGACATAGTGAACTAAATTTAGCAGGTAAAACAATATACTAAGGGCAGTGCTTGATCGTCTAAAAGTGTGCACAAATAAGAACAGTAAACATATTTTCTTTGCTTTCACGAATTTATGTTCACTGCTCGTAAGGCTATTAATACGTTTTTTTTTTTTTGTCAAATTACACACTATGGCTGGGACTGTCTGAGTATTTCCAGGTAATAAATTCACCTAAATGATTATAAAATGCCATGGCAACTTTATTATCCCTTTTTAATGGGTGACTTAATTACACTGGAGTGGAGTGAATCTAATTTGGCTCGCTTTGTAGTGGAGACGTGGTGTAATTATGACATTATCACCAGTTTGAATATCACCACCAAGAAAATATTGAACAACGTTAATATGGGAAGAAATACTCTTTTAAAAAAAAAAATAGGAAGGAGATTGAGTGCAGGGGCTTTTATTTTGCTGTTTGAGTGGAATGGACGGTATGATGAGTGTTTTTGAAAATTGGATAAACCCACGGTGTGCTGGTTGGGTGGGTGGTGTGTAAATGTTGATCATTGCCTCCATTTAATGGGATTGTAGAAGTGATTGGATTAGTAGACAATTGCTCTCCTGGCTGATTAATAGACCCGGAAGATCAAACACTTAACAAACATGGATTAGAGTGAGAAAGATTAATTGATCTGCTCAGCAATAGGAAATAAATCAGCAACTATTGATTTTTTTTTCTGGAAAAATACCAAATATTTAAGTTTTTATGCGTTTTGAATGTGAATGTTTCTTGTCACCTTTGACTTTTGGACATTTTTCTCAAAAGTATATCAGTTGATAGTATTTCTTTTTAGATTAAATGCTATTGAAAATATTTGTTCTGCCCCATGCTTGATGATCTTGTACGGTCTACTTGTAGTAAATTGATGGGATCGGTTGATGTAAGCATCGCTGTAATTTGGGCCGTGTCTCTCTCCACTCCACAACCCATAATACCAATCCTGGAAAACAGCTTTATGCCCCCATTTCATCGGCGACGTGTTTGAAAGCGTGTTTCGCCAGAATAACATTCGCGAGGAGACAAAAAGCTTTTTAATTTGTTTCTGTCAGATAGCCAAAATGGGCAGTTTCCAGATTTCCCCCTCAATCCGGCCAATTCATATTCCAGAGTTATTCTCCGTTCCTGCAGCCCGAGTCATTTGAATAGAGCACCGGGTGTATTTTCTGGCATTTTCTGCCGCTCGGTCCTCGTCTCTGCCAACCTGTTAAACAAATGAGCGATGAGCTCGAGCCCGGCCGCCGCCTGCCTTCTTTTCCTGCCCGCTGTATTGAAGCAGGCAATGGATGTAATGGAGGGAGGGAGAGAAAAATCAATCTGCCTTTCACAAAGTCTTCATTAGTTTGCCTTTTGTCAAGCGGCCGGGTCAGACCCAATTGGGCTGCTTCCTACACCAAGAGAAAGGTCAAGTCAATAAATGTGTATGTGTGCGGTCTGCTGCAATTGTGCCCCGCCGTACACGCCGCAGAGAGCTTTAAGAGCCCGTTTAGCACTTCACCCTACGGCGCTGAAGTCACAGTGGAATAAAAAAGCCAAACTTTTGTCAGCCCCGTTGGGTAACACCCAAAAACCACCTCATTTTCAACGGCTGTCAGAGTGGAAAGGTAGCATTGATTTGAAATGCATCACCCATTCACCTCAGGGATTACACAAGAAGTGTTTAGGCTTTGAACACTTTTGAGTCATGGGTCTTCAGTCTCCCCAACCCCCAACCTCTCCTGATTAGTCATGAAGGAACTCAATTGACTGAATTGAATTAAAAAACACCACTTGTCCCAGCTCCATAACACACGGCTGATAGCTGTTTTGGCTCCATTGCAGGGCAGATAATGAAAGTAATCATATCACCAAGACTTCAGTGTTCATTTTGTATTATAACATCTTTGTTGTCAATAATTGCGCTCCCACTTGAGTGTTTCGTTTTTTTTTTTTACCGTCAGAAAGCATGTTTTTAACCAAACAGTCAGTCGCAGATATGGATTTTTTTCCCGCCCTCTCTTCAATTTTCATCATTCTCCCCCCGTCCTCCCCAGACGGCCGTCAGCAAACATTGATTAGCGTGTAGCGTTGCTTTGCAGGTAAACTCGCTCTGTTGACCGTCTTATCAACGCTGAGCACTGTTAAGCACCAATCAGGCTTTTGGGACCGGCGCGTTTTATGACCCCCGTCGGGTCGGCGAGTCTTGGCACGGGCTCGACTCGTTAGGAGCGCGAGGATCGGTGAGATACAGACGAGGCCTGATGGGAAATTTCTCTGGATTTATTGACTCAGGTGTTCCTCAGTAGATGATCATTGATTAGTAGGTGGCAGACAGTGATCTAAATCATTATATTTACATTGAGTAACAGGAAAGTGAGAGGAATGCCCACTTTTTTTCCCCTCAATTCTTATGATGATCCGATCGAATTTTGATTGATTGGGAAAAGCTCTATATGCTTGACTTATTCAGCGTTATTGCTCAGGCGTCATATTGAGCGGTTACATCAGCTTGAAACAACTGTGTGGTCTCTTGTGTGGTCTTTGCTCTTTGCTCTGCCCGATAGTGTGACTCACCAGGCACTTTGCTCCTCTGGTGAATAAGTACAAATGGGAGGCTAATGGTTCGCCTGCTGTGGAAATGAATGCAGTCGCAGTTGTATAAATTAAAGAGCACTTTTATATTGGTTTGGTCTTCACCCAAGGAGAGGAAGAAGATCATTGCTGGTTAGTTTTGCTGGTAACTAATGAAAATACAAAATGCAGAGCAGGACTCGATTAAAAAATCATCTCTTCTTGACAGTTCAGACGGATTTATGTGCAGATTAGCGATTTGAAAATATACCGAAATAACACACCGTCCGCCGCTCTGCCTCGCTCTCACGCCACAAGCTCGCCGCGGTTCGATCAGGAGCGGGCCGAGTTCACAGCTTTCGCGCCAGCCTTAACAAACACAATCGATCGGACACCAGAGTTTGTTTGAACTAAACCGAACAGGTTAGGTGTCGAAGCACCCGCAGCTCAATATTGGCTCGGACTGATCGAATCAGCTCAGTCCTCCGCTCTCCATCCCCCGCCGCCTGGTGTAGAATACAACCCCATTGTTTGTCTCTTTCGCGAAGAAAATCAATTATTGCTTTTGGTGATAATGATCACAAGCTGCGTGAAAAATGTGAATTGAATCGTTTGTTTTTGCTGCGCCGGGTGCAGTGCTGTTCTTCAAAAACACCCCCCCAAAATGCCTCAGTTCTTCTCAGATGTTTGAATTTGCAGCTTTCCTTGCAGGGCTCGTTAGAAGATGTTAAACCTAATGACCAATCCGATAGCTCTGAAACGCTGATATCCTCAGCTTCCTTTTGTTTCCCCTGTAACTGCAGCCATTGTTGTTGCTTTTTTTCCCCCTGTTTCTCTCAAATAAAGAACGTTCCCTTAAACTTTTTCCTGCC